>BGZK01001990.1:0-88033 GCA_005406025.1 Eumeta japonica | reverse complement strand
AATATGCAGACATAGATGAATTTCTGTACGATACTATCTTTTACCATTACTGTGAGTTAAACAAAAATTCATGTTGGAACAAACGTAAAAAAAAAACATTCATTTATGTGGCTCATCAGGCTTCGAACCTGCGTGATCAGTAGTGTTACTGCTTCGTATTTTTGCGAATGAATCAACGAAGTAATTCCCGTAATTACAGGGGCGATTTTATTCATTTTCGCAAATTTGGGAATGTGAAATCTGTAGTGTGGCAATAACTAGTTTTTCTAAGCAGGCCGCGTGTCCCGGAATCGATGAACACTGATGAAAACTGTTTCCAGTTCCGGAAATATGACGTTTTCCTTATCGGTACCATCGAAAATATTATAAAAAATGTATTTGCATAGCCCATATTATTAAAACGACCACAGGACCCTATTTATTCCCATACTATAAAATAGATTTGAGGGTATTGACAGTGGGTAAATAAAGATTTTTTGTTGTGTTAAATAGCTAAAGGGACTATAACAGGGATCAGGAATGAGCCTATAATCAGGTTAAAATATGAAATTGAAATTCGTATGTAAATGAAAAGTGAATTGGGGGCAGATTAGACATGGGAGCGATGTAATGATTCAGTTTAATTCCACGTGGATGGAATTATGAGTAAAAGTCGGTTTGCTCTGAATTTTATAGCAACATAAATCAATTTTCCAATTATTTTTCAAGGAAAATATTTTCAGGACTATCGCAAGCGAGGGCACTGCAATCGATTGCGCGTGCGCCGCTCACGTTGCGTACGTTAGCTCGCTCCATTTGGCCCGCAACGACGGAGTTGCTGTTCAAATCGTTTTTTACGACATACGTGTTTTTCTCTTGACATTATTGACCCCTGATTGTGGTAAGTTCAAAATTACGCCGACTCATTTTGAAGACGGAACGAAATCGAGATGAAAAAACAAGTACAATTGCATTCTAATATTCATATAATTAAAAAGTGCAACATTGACCACGTTTTGTCAAAAATTGCATTACTGCTCGATCGGTAGGCTTACTATTGTTAATATTGTCGATGAGGTATTACATGTCTACGTATTTCTAGTCATTTTAATTGTCATAAAAATAGAAACTCTGAAAAAGGTATGGAGCATGAGCTGAATGATGAAAGTTATTTTTCGATCTGAAGTTAATAAAGCGTAATTGTAATAACTATAGTACGATATATATATATATATATATAGGGCGCTAACTGAAACTAGGGTGCTTCTTGCTGACCCATCACACACATTCGTTTTATAGATTTCAAAATCATACCGTTCTCTGACATCACTGTTCCTTCATTTATCTTTCAGACATATTTCGCACGTGTCACGCAGAGATCAAATCTCCACTGTGTTGATTCTACTTTCATGTTTCTTATACCACATCCAACTTTGACTACCTCAACTCCAACTGCACTAAGCGTAAGGCCAAGACTCCATGGGGAGTAGCTACTCGCGCATGACGTGAGACATTTTTAACATTCATAACAGCAAGCAAGTCCCCATTCAGTTTAGACATTGTATTAGCTCTCTTTTAACATGTGGATGCTTTTCATGAAACTTCAAAAATTTTTATTGTTTATGTTACTAGGTTTTATCAGTGTAGTGCTCGTATACACGACAGAGGTGTCCGTGATGTATATCGTCATTTGAAAACAACCCATCGATACGAACTCTTGACCTTAAGATATATTTATATATCGTATTCAGTCGTGCTTTCGCCTCTTTCGAACACCATGACCTTAGTCTAGCTGACATTTACTTTCATACATGTTTTCTTAATATAATCGTTCCTTTTTGTTTTCATCTCTTGCGCACCGCGATGGCACACTTGACAGATAGCTCACGCATTCTTAGTCCTAACTCATAATTTTTTAAAATCATACAGACAGCTATCCGTGAATAAGTTGAAAAGCTGTGATGATGCTACATATATTCGTTTGACACCTCTAAGGATATCAAACCAGTCATCGCATTATTCAATTATTCAGACGCAGGAATGAGAGATTAGAAATTACAGTGCCCTTGTCGATTTGCCACTTACACCACACATGGATAGGGTTTCTCTTAGATCACTTCTTTCTATTTTATTAAAAGTTTTATGAGAGTATTAAAAACTTTTGAAGTATATACATAGAAAATCAGTCCCTGTATGATTATACATTTATGTCCGTGTATATACGATTGATATTTATTAGTTTGACGTATAAAGAAAATCAGTCTTGTATACGTATGTTTATATGTGTATATATCCGACTCGTAAATAAAATAAAACACTGAAAGTTTGTTTCGAAATTGATATTTATTTCACAAATCAATTTTTTTTGCCTTAAGTTCATGCTTAAAGTTGGTCACGAATATATTGTGTTTATATCACTTTATTTTTTCTCATTTTTCTTTATCCCTTAAACCATTACTCACTTAGCATCGAAGCATTGAGAATTTCCAACATTTCCAATTCAAAAACCAAGCAATATAAGTGTACCTATTGACTTCGAATCTGAAAACAAAATAGATACTATGATTGGTATTCACGTGATAAGACATTCTTGTATTTGTATCCGATCTATGTAATTGCTGGGCACATGCTGTGGTCCGAGAAGGGAGTGTTACGCCACAGCAATCTACTTACTTCAATACATGTTGCTACTTGATAAGTATGAAAACATTTAGAAGTGAAGGTCTGACGCACGATCTAGCGTCTCCTGCGACGCAGGTGAGTGCGCTGAGCGCTAGACACGCAATCGCATGCAGTAACTGTACCAAGATATTGACACAAGTCGTACCACATATATGGAACTAAAGGGCGTTACACACACCACAGATATTTTGTATGAAGGAATATTCGAAATGTACCATAATATCATTTTATATTTTCTATCGTTTTTTTTAATCTATAAGTTGAAGCCTGTTTCTCACATGGGTGGACAGAGACTACAAAGTACGGCATAATACGATTATTACATATCTACCCCTTGTGCTTTAACTATACTTAACTTTAGTTATAAATCATTCTTCCAATTCTATTATACATGAGTTACTTTATTAAGTAGACATTAATTATGTTCTCTAATCACATTTATAAGCCATGTATTACAATCATTCCGGTTTTTTTTTCATCATTTCCACAAAAGTTTTTGGTTACTTAAAATAATCTGCAATCGCTTTAAGTGATGCTCCAATGTATTGTTGTGGTCAATGAATTATTGCCGGTATACATATGTAAAGTTATAAATTGGTATCTCGGAAACTGTCCTAAAGATTTTGATGAAACTTTTTATTTTGGTAAAGGTTAACTTTCGAGTTTATATATCTAGGTGTCTTCAGTGAAAAAATAAAATGAAAAAAATATTTCCAAACGTTGTTTAATTAGTTTCATACGTGGAATTTAAAATAATCACATTGTCGGTATACTATTATTTCTTAACAAAAAAATGGCACTACGTAAAAGAGAATACTTACTGATGGCACTTTAGTTATAGTTATTATGTATCTGAATACTTGTTGATGGAAAATAACATAAACAACTATTTTTATTGGACGTTATCGTGTTCCCAAAGGAAACCCGAAAGGCGCCGAGCAAAGCTCGGTCGCCGAGGCACTGTTTCAGTACATTAAAATGAATAGTTTCACTATCTTCGCCGTGTGTGACGCACCTCTCGAACAAATGTCGACAGGTAGAATCACTCAAAATTGTGAGCACTCTAATGCACGTATTTTCAACATTTTCGTAACTAAGGCGTATAGCACGCCGCTCGCGCGGCCGCTCCGGGTAGGCGGGCGGCGCGTGACGCACGGAGGCGGCGCGGCGCGTGACGCGTCACACACGCTTTCCGCGTCAGGCTCAACTCTGACCTCTTCTGGCGTTTCGTCAAGAAAGATTCCGGCATTCGCTCGATCTTTTATCCGCAGCTGCTGGGAAAACGAACCGATAACAGCGACACTGGCTCTGAGTAGCGTCGCGTTACGTAAAGTGCTCTTTGTTATAGAAAAAAATAAGTTTTATGTGATAATTTTTTTTTTCAAATTGGCACATTCACTTGTATTACGTCTGTACGGGTTATCACAACGACAACTGTTAGCATCAATTTAAAAATAACTTTAGTACAACATTGCAAAACCAACTGCAACATACTATAGTATATTTAATAATGATTTAAATAAAATGAATCAATGGACGTGAAATGACAGTGAAGTGATATTGGAAGGGATAACGCGATGTGAAAGCTAAATGACCTAGACATCCCGCAAAAAATGTTAAAAAACGACATCAACATATCGATTTACACAATGCAGCCCCGGGTCTACGATCTTTTCGAACAGGAACAGAATAGTGGCGAGGGGGCGCCACTGTTATAATGACGAGACACTGGCGTCAGGAATTCGAATGTGAATGTCAGATACTGGAAACAAGTTTTATTTTCAAAATTTTTATCAATGTTTTTGTAAATAACCGCAGTTTCGAAAATCTTACGTTCTTTAAGTATCACTATTCTATAACTATCACGGTCCATATTTCGATTGCAAGCGTGAGTTTGTAACCACATTTCTTTTTTCATGTAATAACAAGCAGTTAATGATTTTCAGAGTTTTTGCTTTATTTATGTCCTGGGGCCTTTCTTTTTGCTGAATTTCATGATTCTAGGTCAATGGGAAGTACTCAATAGGTTCTGATTTCCTTGCGAGTGTCAAAATATGCGGATAAAATGACCATATCTTTTAATTATGCTGACTTAGACGCTTGATTTTTTATACCTTCGAGGAACCGCAGACACGAGTATTTGATATTAATTTCAACTTAATCTCTCAACGCGTCCTTAAAAAAAATTGACACAGACCGAAGTAATCCTATAGGGCATCCTTTTTTTCTTTTGAGGTAAGTGACTGAAAATAATAGTCGAAATATAAAGCTTAAGAAGCTTACGTACGCTAGTACACTTATTATTAAAATTATCTTATGAAATTGATAAAATTTTTACAGTAGATGAGTCAACGTTTGCAGCGCTAGACTTCAAAGAGTCTGTAACGCTGCTATTCATTACTGTCTATTCCAAAAATGTGTTCTAGTTCTGATCTTGGAATTTCTAGATTTATGCCTAACTTATAAATGTTGGCGGTGATCGTTTAGGAGACTGTTTGTAATGGAGACTTTTACATCACACACATCGCTCTATAGATTTTTTTTGTTTTTCATTCATCTATTCCAGTTGATCAAATCTCCGTGAAATGCCTTTTCCTACATCTACTTCTACATACTACATCTTCTCTCAAGCCATACCGCTCTCTGACATCACTGTTTCTACACTTGTCTTCTAAATACACTCCATACATACTACGCAGAGCAAGCATCTCCATAGCATTGATCTTATTTTTATCTTTCATGTGCCGTACTCAACTCTCTACACAAATGTAACTTAAAATTTAAAAATGTATAGAATTCCGGACGAAGTCCAGATAAAGCGCGACAATTAGAACCATAAATAATATAAAGTGTCATCGGAATCTCACATTGCGAACTTTTAAGAGCAGGCATCATTATCGATTTCAATGATTAGTTACGTCATCAGAAGGCGCCTTAGTCTGACACCAATATACGAATAGTTAATAACAGTTTAAATATCTATGCACTTTTAATATAAGACGTAATAACCATTTATGGAAGCTTAATTAAGCGGACGTGTTCCGTTTGATTGAGAGTTAATTGTGAATTCGAACAAAATGAGAGCGTTACAAACCGGCGGGGTAGCGACACCGGCGGAACACAATGGCGTGTCTGTGCGCCGTACAAGTTTTAATAACGCATTCGCCAGATCCCTATCTCGCGGTGTTTGCAAGGTGTTTAGGCCGTTCTGTTAAGTCACTCTCTTGTTGCACTCGCGTTGCGCAATCCCGGCTTTGAGCGCGCGCGCAACTGTTGAAAAAGATGGGTCATCTAATTGTGTCGTACGAAAATATTATATTTTGAAGGAAGAAAACGAGAAAATGGACGCGAAAATTTTATACGGAGAATTCTGTAGAATGTCTTGGAAAGATGGATATCTTATTTAAATTTTATTTAAAAATCGTGAATTCTAAGAGTGATAAGATAAACCGGCGGCGCACGGCCGCATCTGAGCGTTACCTATGTGTCTGTATATTAATACGTGTATGTATAAAAAGAAATATCCGGGCATCAAGCAAAAACTATTGAGCTTACGGATATCATTCGATGTATACTTATTCGTAGATGCATTTAGGATTTAAATTTTTTGTTTCCTACAATTTTAATCTTTTTTTTTTAATTTAGTAAAAAGGTAGGCCTTTAGTTTATATTGTTTTGGAATAGGAAGCATAGGGTAAATAAACTATGTAGGGAAGAATCCCGAATTAAGCTATATCAGTTATGGTTAACTTATTATGTCGCTATATCATCGAATAGGTTTTGGGTAGGAATCACTTTTTTGTCTATTCGATTTAAATTAGATTATATTTAATAGATTTACAAACTTTTCACGTCCCCCTTGGCCGTGAATAGTTTGTAAATGCATTCAATATATGATACTGTTTTAATGCTGACCGGGTAAACTGTTCTACGTTCTACATCATACATCTTTTTAGTTCTATTATCCTAATATGGTACAGCGGGAATTTTATTTATAAATAAGTGCTTTTTTAAAATGATTATTGACGACCGATTAATATTTGATATTTACAGCAGTCGTTTTAATAATATCAATAATATATTTTTTAATATATTTAAATAAATTCATATCGTTGAGAGAGTAAATAGAATGCGGTTTCAAAACAGGGTGACATCATTTTCAGCGCCAGTACAACGACAGGCACGAACATGTACCCGGGGCGTACTTCTTAAATTGAATTTTTGTATCGGCTCAGTCTAGAATCCCAAAATTATTATTGGTAGGCAGACAATTATTGCAACGAACATAATGTTATAAGATTTCTACAGTGGTACACAAACAAAAGTACGCAGTTTTCAATAAAACACCCCATAAAATATGTACATTAATATTACGTCAAACCTGAATCGAATAAAAGCCTCTTACGCGGCGTGTATGAATTATCGATACGCAGGAAAACGTACAAATAATAAGGCTGTGGACTGCAATATTAAAATTTAAAAAAAAATTATAACATGTATTTAATCCAAGGCGACTTCGGGGCAAACTACTAGGACCGATTTGTTGCTATTTAAAACAGGACATTTAAACTCTAAACGCTAATAGCTGAAATTGCCGCTTATAATATGTCAACTAATGATCAAAGATTGCTGGCCTATAACTTAATTGCAATATTTATAACGCCATTAAGCGGGTAATAAAAATGATTTGGTGCGCGTGATCACGACGAGCGCTGCGATCCGCCCGCCCGACCGACTCTCAGTGTTATTGTGACAAACGCATACAAATACTTAAGAACACACACGGAATCCATGCAAATTGATTTAGATTATTCGCCCATGTTTGTCCGCGGTTTGAAATACGTCGACCGCTTGAGCCTCCCATAGCGTTTTAGATGATAAACGCGATAACCGACAGCTGTGCAAATGGTTAATAATAAATTATTCCGTAATAAATATAAATCACATTTACGCTTATAAAGCGATGGTGGGTCGGTGGTTAGAACGTTGTTCTCGAACAAAAAGTTTCTAATTCGTGACCGACAAAGGGCAACTTGAGAGTTCTTCACGTGCGACAGGGAGCACAGTTCGTACCGGACATCATTAAGTTATCGGTGACCAAGGTCTTACAGCAGCCCCCCAACTTCCGCTGGGCCAGAGCGGCTCTAATATTTAAGCTTATCAATCTGATACTAAATATTTCTGGGAGGTTGTTCTTCAGCAGTGGTATTATTTAAAATCTGGCAAAACAAACCAACGTGCCCGTTGTCCGTCCGTTCGCCTGTCTATCCATCGCTGAAATATGCCCTCGTAATACGAGTTAGCAACCATTGTATCGGTGTACGTAGAGTTATCAATTCTAAATATATATGCAAATAATAATTTTGACAGATACAAATGATACGGGGCGCGGCGAAGGACGTGAACGCAAAGTGGGAAACGTGTTTTGATAATTCTAGTTTCGTTATTGGAATCGGAAGAAAGGATTGAGCTTCAACACTTGCTTCTAGAAGGATTGCGAGTCGGGGATTGCTTCTAGAAAAGTTCTAAAAGGAAATTTTGATATAATTCCTCGTGTATCGTGTAAATAAACTGAGTACTTTTTTTTTTTATTAAAACATACATATATGGCCTCTTCCGTTTCGCATGTTTGAACTATCATATTATGAAATTGGCAATCCAAACTTAAATTTTGACAACGATGTAATTTTTTTTAATCAATAATTATAATACTTTTTGTACTTAAAATGAATTGTCATCGGTATTTATTACGTCGGTACGACATAAGATTATTCAAACATTTGTGAGTGGGCGAAAAGGGAGTATAGAACATTCCGCTGTATATGTATTTACATGCATGCAGGTTAAGATAATTTAAACTAGTTCAAAAGCGCGCTAGAAGTATCAATAAAAAAGTCTAAAAATATGATAATTGTGTGAGAAACTATTTTTTTTTTGATAATAATTATGTTGTTTCACTAATATATTTATGACACGTATAAAATTGGCTGAGTAATATTATAGTTGTTAAAGATTTATTAATATTTAATTAAATCTAACAATATATAACTTATTCCGTTCTAGTCGTTCGACGAACATCGACATATTCCATTCTTTGTGATGTAACTCAATATCAAATCATATAGCGATCTATTTATACATCTATGACCCGCGAGTTAAGTGTAACTAGTCCGAGTTAATAAAAGGTCACATAGCAACCGCCGTAGCACCGCTAATTGATCTATTTGTACCTTAAGGCTATACATTAGCTTGTCACGAACGCTATCTTGATGCATTAAATGTCGGTTGGCTACGAATTTTTTTCCTCCGTATTACGTGGTACAGTTTTATTGGTCTTTTAATTACTGTCAAAGAGCGAGGACAAATTGTCGCGTCGGTGTCGAGCGAATGTCGCCTCGTCGCGTTCGGCGATTTTGTTTCGCAACTCGGCTCCTCCCCCCGGCTCCGCCCGCGAAGGCATGGAATATTTACAGTTCTATGCCCTGAAAACGATTCAGATTCCGTATTGGATTGTCTTATACTCTCTGGATTGTACAAAAGCTCTTCGTTTTCATACAGTTGTATCAATGACTTCGTCTATGTAGGGTTGGGTATGCAGATTTAGATGTATTTTATTTCCTAATCGAAAATTACTTTATTTGATAAAGGTACTGTGATTTAATTGGCAATCAAAGTACTTTTTTTGTAATAAATATCATCCGAAATCGTTCAATGCTTATGACAGCACCGAATACGTACCACATTTATTGACATCGAATTTTTTTATGGATTTTTTACGATTTTCCTTATCTTGTACGTATATATGAAGTTTGTGTACTTGGCTAGTCTTTTTACATATGACAGTAAGTATGATAGAGACATTGAAAGGATAATGGATGTGGGAAATAAAAGGAATGGGACCTTGTTCGCTGTTATGGCTGGCAACAATGTCTCACGACAAGCTCGTTCAGCTATCCATAGCAGACTGCTGGTCTCTATGCATCTTTATGGTAGAAAAGTTGGGTATAATAAAAGTAAAATAAAAGTAGAACAAATGCAATGGAGATGCGATCTTTGCGTAGTATGTGTGGAGTATTTTCCAAAAACAGATATAAGAAGTGATGTCAAAGAAACGTGTCGTCTGAAAAAACGTGAAGTACATGGAGTAGAAAACGGTATGTGCGGTGATTTAGTTACTTGGAAAGCATGAATGAGTGTAGACTGAAAATCTACATGGCAATTGTGCACGGAAGGGGCGGCGAGGGGCGTCTTAGGAAATGCCATGTCGATTAAATCGGCGGTATGTTAAAATTAATAGAAACCAACGAACTTGTATGGAACGATTGTGAAAATTTGTGGTGTCTGGCACCCGCCTGGGAAACATTTGGAAGCAAGAGTGTCAATTTCTTTTAATTTTCGTCATTTATTTAATTTTAAATTTTGATTGAAAATAAATAATTTTTCCATCCGTATAGAAGTTATAAAATTGTCTCCTCTCCCTCGTCCTCAGAAACTACTGATGAAAGATTCTGATGAAAATGTATACGCGGAAAGATATATATGGGGTTTTAAAGTTGGATTTCTTAGGCGTGCAGAAGCGCAAAATGGTCTAGATCAGATAAAGAAGAAATGTTTCCCATTCTCCGTTTACAATTGGTGACCGAAAGCAAAAGATTGGAAGAATAGTTCCTTTATTTTTCTGTCAATAGCGTCATTTGTGCTCAATACACGGTACAATCTAAGAAGAATCTCACTTCTAACACGAGAACATCTCGCATATTTAAATTTTGCCGATGTCGCTTCCGTAGCAGGCAATGAAGTGTGCAGCAATAAACACTGGGGCACCATCGCCAAAAAGTAGTCACGAGGCCGCGGCTTCGACCGCGGTTTGAGGCTAACGCTCTCATTCTCGCCCCTGGTCTCGATCTAGATTCTGTTCTACTACTGTGACAATGCGTGGTTCACGATACTTAATAGCTATATAAGTGGTATTATCTAGATTATGAAAAGTGTTTCTGTCTATATGGGCTAAGCTATGTTTGATCTTAAAAAATATTTTACCCATTTTTTTATCATTTTAAAGCTTCAGTTTTATAATTACATTTGATGTTTTTAAAAGCATCCTCAGTTTTTTAAAACGGTCGAAGGCACCGCGTGTTGCACACCTAGCGTTATTGAAGGCTGAGGCGCGTGCGCCGGCGCGTGTCAGTTCCTCCCCCTATCTACTGACGCATCTTCCCGTGAGATAAAGTAATTCTTACGAAATACCGCATTTCAAGTTAAAACGGAAATCCCGAAGGTGCTATCGGTTATTATCATTTAGTTTGCATTTTTCGCAATTTCTTCGCGTGCCATTGAACAGACGCGAACTGCGCCGACTGTAACGATTAATTTCGAGGTTGTAACGATTAAGTTGGGTATGCTTTTTTCATTTTTTTTTTCTCTCAACGATGCAGCTTACGCCTGCGCCTGCGCAGCGGGCGGCCCTGCGTTTGTTATTGGAAAGCTAGAAGCATTTAGGAGAATTTGATTTAAAAAAATTTAATTAATTTAATGTTTCTGTACTTGTCTCTTGACAAACAAATTTGTTGCATTCGATCAAATATTTAAGATATATAGAAGAAAATGAAATATTTTCGGATATCATGTTACGTATGTTGCTTAAACTATAACATACATTGTGAATTTACCATACAGTTGAGTATAAATTAAGGAAGAAATATTACTGCACATTATTCTACTACAGCATAAGCTTAATGCCATAAAAACAATAAAACCCTAATACCTGAATTAACACCACCATACATAAAACGGTATGTATACGTACGTAACACTTAAAATTTTTAGTACTGGCCACTTAGAAAGTGCAAAATAAAAAAAAAACACATTTAAAAATGGAACTTTTGCGAATTTTCCTATGTATATTATAAACAAGAAAAATGTTTGTCTGACGTCAACATGAAATTTAACGAGAGAAAATATTCGTGTAATCATTTTGCATGAATTTCATTGCCATTTAAGCCAACAAGAAAGTTATAACAGACTTCATTCGGCCTTTCATGATGAAGCTCCACCCCTTGCCGCTGTTTATAACTGGTTTTAACTAGTTCAAACGTGATACGATGTGACCGAAGACAATATCAGTGCTGTACAGCTCATGATAGAGATCGACGAAAGAGTGACCTACCAGCAGGTTCATGCATTAGTCCAAGCTTATGCATTGGTATGAGTCAATTGTACAAAATTCTTCATGAACATTTAGCGGTCAGGAAGCTTTGTACTCGGTAGATACCTCATAATTGATATATGATAATTTGATTGGTGAATGATAGATAATTATTTAACAATTGTTTTAAAAGATAAAAGAACAGTCACTGCAGACTGGTACACTAACAATTTCTTGCCCCTTGTTTTGGAAAAAGTACGGGCAAAACGACCACGTAGTAGGATTGTCCTTCATCGTGACAACGCCTCACCACATACCGCTAGACAAATAACTAACAATTTGGGGACGCTAGGTATAGAAATGCTGATTCGCCCTTCTTACAGCGCGACCTCGCACTATGCGATTTTTAATTATTGACTAAAATAAAAGAAAAACTTCGAGGAAAGTGGTTTACGGACGCTGAGGAAGTAATGGCTGCATATGAAAAGGCCTTAGAAACGATCACTAAGTGAGATTACGCAAAGTGTTTCTCTCAGTGTCAGTCGGACACTAATTTGAAAACAATAATAGTAAAAATAACTTATTAGTTTGTTCGGGTTTTGATTTTCTAAGGGCCTTCATATTGACCAATGTAGTGAAAAATATAAATAATTATTTATGTTTTTTTTACAAATTTATTTAAATAATTAAATAAATTTGTTTTGCTTGGTAAGGGAACGGAGTGGGGAGGGCGATAAGGTTCGAAAGGCAGAAGGGTCATAGACAGAGGAGGGGCGAGGCCCTCTCCGTCTGGAAAGAGAGAGCCATATGGAAATAGGCAAATAATAAAGCAATGGAAAAGAGTTAGGTAAAACGAAATAAAGCCTGGAATAAAGAATGGAGCCAAAATCGGGTTCGGTGATGGTCCATAGAATCAGTATTGGGGTCGAGGTTTTAATCAAGATGAAAATCTCGATCAAGTTTTTTAGTCCACGCGGGCGGAACAGCGGGCGTAAGCTATTTAAAATAAATATTACAAAATCTTTATTGTTGGTATTTAAAATATTTTATGGACCCATTATTTTTATGATCTATGTTTTACTCATAACATTTCATTTTGAGGATGAAATCGATTTTTTTGTTTAATGATGCTTAACAACTGACGATGACTGATGATGAAAAATGCATTTAAAGTTTGTATAATACTATATATATATATATATGTGTGTGTGTTAAAACTAAAAACAGATAAAGATTTATGTTAGATTGATATTTGCGAATATAAATTGTAAAACAAGAAGAACCGAAGAAAATGATGGATGGAATAAGAAATGAAAACAACCAAGGAGCAACTAATATTGTAGAAAATGAAATGTTGCTAAGCTCTAAAATCTCTCACAGAAGCCATAGATTGTACTAGAATCTAAATCAATTCAAACTCTTCAAGTCATAAACAGGTACGATCATGCACACGCAAACAAACACACATAGACGCACACACGCACATACTACGCCAAGTATGCGGAAACATCTCATAAACTGTTATAACAAATGTACCGGACGTCATTTGTCGAGAAAAATATTGTTAGGTCGTTTTGTCGGTGGATCGACGTTTCAACGCCCAAAAAATATTAAGCTCGGAGGCAAAGGGACGTAACTCGTGATTTTTAAATTCTGCTCAAATATCAGTAAATAAGTAAAATATTTTAGGTAAATAAAATGAAAGGGAATGAAAAATTTTCATTATTCTTATCAATATTAATATTGTGAACTCGAAGATGCCTTTGATTGAAAATGAATACCTAAAGTGTACTACAGATAGTGTGCTAAATATAATACATTTAATTTATTATTTACATATTTATTTAGAAAAAAATCATATTTGACCAACAAAGTGAGCGCTCGATCGATGGTAATATCCTCTGTCTGCCTTTGAAAAATAATAGTTTATTTTTTAAATTATAGAACTACTAATATTTTGAAAAATCTAAGCTGTGTTGCTCGATTGGTAAGAATCATCCCTAAGAAATATTATGGAGACTGAATTGGTGGCATATTGAAAAAATGCCAAATTTTGAGTACCCGAAATTGTCGAGTTCGTATGAAAGGATAGGTGAATGTCAGCGAAGCAAGAGAGATATGCAAATATCATACCTTGAAGAAACCTGTAGTATCTGCTTACCCCTTCGTGAAGTAGGCTTGACTTTATAATAATAAATGCTTTCAATTGCCACAGGAGACACGTCTTTAAGCCTACAGGTTTTGAATCGATGGGTGTGTTTATTTAACAACTGACATGCCGGTTGTAAATTATCTAATTTTTAAGGAGACTACGAGAGGAAAACTATGAAACGCAGGAAAAACGCGTTAACAGCTTCAAAGACATGTGAAGCGATGGAGGTCGAGTCGGCGGCTAGTCGTCCGACACCAACCAAAATGAGATTTATCCCCGGCCACGGGCGATCTGATGTTTACAAAAACCGAATTAAGTCCCTTGCTCTTCTTTTCAGAGATTGCGCCAGGACGTCGGCCCCGTAGGTTATCACCAAACTGATGATGACGGCGACGATCAGCTTCCAACGGCATCGGACTAATACGGACGGTTCAAGGTCTAGTTCTAATTGAAGTATCTTGATCTGAAATAAAAAGATTGTGGGAAAGGTATGGCTAAGCGGTGAGGTGATACAAGTCTGATACACCAAAAGTGAAGACAAACTATTTTTTAGTCAACCGCAAGAACTTATTATTTTCAGTAAAGGGCATAATCTTATTTTTATTTATGTGGATGACCTTACTTACTTATAGTCGCATGGATATTCTCATTTTTAGACAAGTGGATAACCTTATTTTTAGTAACGTGGATAACGGTATTTTTGATCACATAGATATTCATCTTCTGGCCAAGTGGATGACATATATTTTTAGTCAGTTTATATTGCCCTCCTTCTCGCCCTGAAGGGTTTAATAAAAGTTTAATTCGGTGACGGTGTTTAATATTCCGTCTACGCTTCTACCTAGCAATTAAAGTATTTTGGAAGCGAATGAAAAATAAATTATTTAACATTTTTTTTTGTAAATATTTAACTGATTTTAAGAATATACCGTCGAAAGTTGCTAAAGCATATATAACCGTTAAACTGAGGAATGTGTATTATAGTATTAAAAAACTAGTAGAAACTTTAGGCAAGAGACGACGAATAGAAATATAGAAACTGTCTCCATTACATCAAATTCCAATACAAATTCAAAATATCTTATGTCATAAGTGATAGTATAATACTTGAAATATATCATACCATTTAAAGAATTTAGAGTATTTCTAAATTACCACTTTTATTTTTAAATCGCCACTCTTATCTCGTTTCTCAATTAATTTTAAATTACTCAATTTAATTAGAGCAACGTAGACAAATCCATTGGTTTGATGAATAGTAAGTAATCATACTATAGGCCAATAAAACGTATTTTTCAATTAAGAAACACATTACAAAGCCATATTCAGTTACTGTAACCAGAATGAGTAGGGTATAAAAACTACTGATTGACCGGGATTTGAAGCGGCCTCTCGCGACCGAAATCAGCATCTGGTCTGCTAAACCACGAAGGTATTCACGTATCCCGTAGTGTTATATACTAAATTAAGGCGGTAAATAAAATAATATGGTAAAAGTCACCGGGCTCGCTCGGCTTATTATGACAGGAATTTATCACAAAACAGACATTTGCCGTAACGGAGCACGTTGCAATGCGTTCTAACTGAGAAAATGTTATCTTTAATCGTTGTTACACAATTTTAGACTTACAGCGTTTCGCCGTTGAGCCAGAAAACGGCGAGGCGTGGCGGCCTTGGCGCGTGTGAAACCCATTTAATTGAAACATACGCCTAAACGTCTTTTGATTCCAATGTTGGTATTGGCCGGCCGATTTTTGTATAATGTCAAATGTGAATACGATATAGAAATAGTTTGGATTAAGGTAAAAAATATACCGAGGTGTATTGAATATAACCTTCGAATTTGTCGGCAACTTTCTAATGCCAACAAGTAAATTTCTAATAGAGATAAGCACAATCTATGTAGTTTAGTTTTCGAACGTTAGATGGCAGACGCAAAATGACCTATTTTGAAATTTCTATCGTTCACACTGTAAATGGTTTAACCTTTCTTGGGACGATGTAATAAAATGCTACTTCAAGCTTTATACGTTTTTCCTACAGAGCTAGAAGAATCACTGAACTATACACGTTTCGTTACTTTACCACTAAAAGATTCATTTGTTGCTTCGCGGGTTAGACTTTACCTATTTACCACCATTTGATTCACTTTACGCTGTGTACTCGACGTCCGTCAGCACGGCTCAAAATTTCTTTTCTTGCGAACGCAAACGCATTTCAATAATCTACATACGTCTCCTCGCACAATACAGCCATTTTTGCTTCGGCTTCCCTCCCGACTTCCATTCTCCCACATTCCTTCCCAACACGCACTTCGTCACATTATTTTCGTTCCACCTCACCTTCTCCATGCCTCAAAGTCCTTTGACTTAGCAAATTATTCTTTATCAGTACTAACACACTTCGTCTGCCATACCTACTTTGCACATTGTCCAAACGAATCACTCCTCAAAACCCTTTCGCGATTAGCGTCTCGGCGGAAGCGATGCTTTCTCTCGGTAACTCCTCAGCCCGAAAATCTTGCGCAGGAGGTCTATTTAAAAATTTTGTACATTTTCCCACATGTCTCTGGAAAAAGTCTTCAATCATGTACTCGACCAAACGCAACTATAAAAATAACATATATTTCAGGAAGCCCAAATAAATATACTAATTGTAGACTACGTCAGATTGTTCCAACAGGTCAACTGTTAGCATTCGAGCATATAAAATCTGATCATGTGATCCGATCTGATCTCACCCTCACCGATCTAGGCCTTGAACACATTCTGTCCCTTCGATGGTCGGCTTCAGCAACGATCACGAAAAGAGGGTGCAATAGTTAAAAGAGCACATGGTTGAATTTTAATAACCTGGTATACGTCAAGAGACATATAGAATCGTTCAAAAAAAGGAGTGACATCCATAATATTAACACTAGATATAAGAACGATGTTTCTGCTCATAAAACCCGTCTAAGCAAAGTTAGCAAACCATTTAAGGGGTAATGGGTGCGCTTTTATAATAGGGTCCCGGCTAAAATACAAAATTTGCCATTTCATGAATACAAACATTTCGTTAAAAGAAAGTTATATAGAAAAGGGCTATTATACTGTGTCTGAATATGTTAATGAAAAAAACCCATGGGATTGAACTGCTCGGCTATCAGGTGGCTTCATGTTATGTCTAAGTGTTGTACTAAATTATTAATTACTCAACACTTTGTATCGATGAGTAAAAAAAGAGCAAGCCTTGAGTTTCTTGCCCATTCTTCTCAAGGTAAGTCAGCGTTTGAACTGGGTTGTAACTTTAGCGTCAAAAACAATTATTCATAACGCATTTCAAGTGTAATTTCCTCTGAAATAAAGCAATTTTTGATTTGATTTTGATTTAACATTATACACCATTAATTACCAAAAAAATATTGATCTGTAACTAATAATATGGATGAAGATCTTTTAGAAAAAAAAACTATACACATAAAAAAACGAATAGAAACTTTATATCGCATAATGATCGCTTAACATACTCATTATAATCGACTATTTGGCAATGTGTACTGAAGTGCCTGACAAACTATTCTAATTGTCCACATAAATTATGCATGACGTGAGTTTCAAAAGATCACAGTTGAATCACAAAGATCATATTGAAACATAAATACCTGCCGGAATGTGTATCGTGTGGGCTGCCACAAGTCGTTCTCGGTTCTGATAATCCATGAATATAGTATAATGTACAATGTACAACGCGCAGCGGTGAAATTGCAAAATCGTCTAATCCACGAATTCGTTAAATTATAAAGGTAATTACACATTATTCTGGTAAATTTTGTTTCATTAAATAAGTGTTGGATCACTTTAATTCTTCCCGTGTTATAAATCACGGTGAAGGGTTTGAAATCGTCCAGATTTTTGTTGATGGTGATTGGTAATCCGAATCTAAACATAAGGGTAAAGAAAAACTTTTTTTCAAATAAACTAAACTGAGGGTAAAGAAAATTTTTTTGGCGAATATTTTTCTTATGGGCATATTTTATAAAAAATAAAATGAATTTTTATATTGATTTTTTTTTCTTCAAGGGTATATTTTTTTAAATATGTAAATTAATATGTAATAGCGAAAAAAAGATTTTTTTGGTAACATTTTGTTAAGGCAGCTACACGGAATAGCTCTCGTCGCATGGAAAGATATTCTTGGGAATAGCTAATAAAATTATTAATAAAGAAGGTAAACATCCGGAGCACAGAATTGTTCGGAAATTTCCTCTTCCTTAAGAATCTTTTTGTAAGATTTCTTTAACTTCTATTGCTTATGAAATAAAAAATAATAATAGCTTAAGTCTTTTTTTAAGAAAATTTGTTTAAATAGTGTAAGGCATATGTAAGGAAAGTCCAGTTTTGCGGCATGAGTCGACAAGATATTTCGTATTCAATCTCGCCTTTTCTAAACGTTTCTCAAAATGAAATAGTAATGTGTACTAATATCTCGGTTGGCAATACTGGCGAGGGAAATTGCGCAACGGCATGGTCTTTAGGAAAGAATCCTCTGCACGCAACTACGACTCGCACTTGATTTATATACAGGGGAATACTATTATGCAACTGTTTGCAAATACGCATAGTCACTTTCTACTTCAAACCGACCTTGCCGAAGAAATCGTAGTCGTTTATAGGTGGTTTTTGAGAAATCCGTCATCGTACGAATAATCGGGCTGCGGGAACGCGGCTGTTTCGGCTTCCGCAGTCAGCCGTTCCACCCCACAGTACCGCCGAGGCGCTCCGTCCCAAAGTCCTGATGAATCATATTCACAGGTTTAAGTGTTCAGCCCCCCGCATCGATCCAGTGTAGATCTGGTTGGCTCAGGTCGAGCTCAACGAACTACCGACTACTTGCACGGATTCACTGGACCGAGATTACCGATGGCTCGGCGGTTAGGCGCCTTGCCTTCCGAGATTAGGACTCGATTTTCTTAATGATCACGGGCGAATTTCATAGTGAGATTTTAACTTAAATAAAAAATAATAATGGATCCGTGTCACGAAGATCACGTTGAGCTCTCGGTATCATACGTTGTTGCCTGATTGGTGACGATGGTAGTTCGCAGGCCTAACGCGCACTGCGCCGGCGCGGGTCTTTTGATCTAAACCCCTCGATCTAGAATAAAAGGATCGTGAGTGGTTCTAATGTCAGGTTTTAATGACGCTTCAGCAGCACGTCATTAAAACCTGACGCAATAATCGTCATCATTAGCTATGGCTTTTTGACAAGTTCGTCTAAAAAGTGGGACCATTACCCCTATTTACTAAGTCCCGATCTTATACTTCTGGTATATAGACACCCCGAACGTTGAGCTATCAACTGCATAGTCGTATTGCAATAGTTCGGCGCGAGTGGGCCGCGGCGCGCATGCGCACGCTGGCATACCGCAGCTAATTGATTTCAATCGCCGATTATATATTTCACGGTTGCATATTAAATGCGTTCATCGTTACGACGACGAGCGAAGTCGAACGCTTTAATTGGCACGTGATTTATAAATTAATTTAGATATAAAAAAAGGTAATGTAATTTTAACGTAATAAATCTACTCAGACAGTTTGTCCGTTCGGTTATAGGATGCAGAAGCGTAGTAGTTTTAAGGTCATGAATTGTACTTATTAAGGTTTTCGTAACAGTACGTACATATCTCATTGCTATATTAGTAAATGTGCATAGATCAGTTAGATCATTTTCATACTGGCGGAGCTGATAACTTTTTAAGGAAAACCCTTAATATTAAGTAACGTACAAGCAAGATTTCGATAAAAGTCAATTGGTGAAAAATTGCGGTTTCAAGGCAACATTTTATCTATTTTTGAAGCTAATGTTTTTTTATATCTAATATATAATTTAATAAAATAATTTTTATATCTAAGTAGACATCTTGTAATAGCAAAATTATTAAGATTATGTATTAATGTTGAAGCTCATTGGAGACATTATATAAATAAAAATAATTGGATAAACAAAACGACAGTAACCGAATACCAGACGACGCTCTAAAATGTAAACGTTGACAAACGAACCGTTGGTTTATTTTTATTACGTGGAAACGTTAACTTGGATTTTTTTTTATAAATTTCCTTGATCTGGTTCTTGTTCCTCGTCATAAATTTAATTAAACCCAGAAGCGGATAACGATTTGAATAAACAACAACTACAATGTAATAACTCGTTAGCTCTTTTGTGTTAGCGTATTTCGAACACTAATTACTGATGCAATTAAAAAAAACGCGTTCCATCCGTCTGTCCGCTGAGCGGGTTACGGTAATAAATTCATTGTTTTGCGAGTGAATCTATTTCGTTAAGTCGAAGCGTTTGCGCATTGAGAAACGCGAATTGTGCACATCGATATCTATAAGGTGTCTCCAGCCCTGACTTTAGATTTGACGGTATGGTGCTACCTAATAAAGTATTTTTCTACGTAATAAACTATCTTTTTATCTATAGAATGGATACAATTTACGCACATAAAATAAATTACGTAAAACCCGACCGCGAAAATTCGAACACGAAAGTAAGAATAAAGTACGAGATATTCGTTTTTAAACTCATAATTGCCAAATTAGTTACACCCACTTGGAGGTCAACTTTGGAATCACTATTTTTCAATCAGTAATACAGTCCTTAAATCGAGATAAGCGTTGAGTACACCCCACCCACACGCCATGAGCTAGGTCTAGGCGCAGCTAGGCCCGGGCGGGGTGCGCCCACGCCCACGGCTTTAAGCGCCACGGAGGCCCTCTCGCGCGAATGTTATCAACTATCAAGAACAAAGAATGCCTGCTACAAATTCTCCGCTCAAGATGTCCGATAGGCGTGATTTTTGCACAGAGATAGTCCGGGGAGCGGAGACTGAATATTCGGTTGGGACGAAAAAGCATTTTAATTTTTCTGATGATGTTTTACATAATATAAGCTATTTCAGTGCGCACACGATAAAGGATCGGAAATGAGCGGGTTTGATCGTATTATATTGGCCGAACTAAACGGTGAGTTTTTAAGTAACACTAAACATAACGCTCCGTGCTTCGGTGTGCGTTAAGACGATGTCGTCCCCGTGTCGGTGACGGCGGTCCTTAGCCCCCCTTGCCCCGCACAGGGTCAGAGCGGGGGGATTAAGGTCCATGCCCTGAAAGTGTCTGTAATAAAAGGATTTGTAAGAAGGGACTGTGTCTCAGCATGTTGATCGAAGCCTGAAACCGTATAATTTAAAATGCTTATGTATGCGCGTGAGAAAAAATTGTTTTTAATGCCATTCCAAATTCATTACAATAAATGGACTAGAGTGGGATAGTCAATACGTTTGATAAAGATTAATTAAAACATTTAATAAATAAATTTTTATTTTCTTTCACTTTCAAAGCGTAATAATAATTTTATGTTTTTGTTTGAAATTATAACGATTATTAAGTAAAAAATTAGAATATTTAACGTTGTTTTGTTGCCATCTTCCGTTTCGCATTCAGCTACACAAAACTCATCAATTGTAGTCACTACGGATCTCGCTAATTCCGCCGTCTTACATTCACATCAATATTCGGAGTAATGATGTCCGTAGTATCGTCCATGTTTTGATAAATGGCAACTTCTCCAACTCGAACATTTGACACATCAGTTATTAGCGGTCTGAAGTTTCTCGATAAACCGCTTGCAAGTAACTTCATACCGTAGTTTTCGTGCCACTCCACTTCCTGTCATTCACTTGCATCATTCCTTCATAACGCACTAAAAGGAGTATAAGTCAAGAAAATACGGTGCATATAGATCTTTCATAAAATTGAATGACATAATTGTCACTTTGGGTACAATTTTCTTCGGGACCGTTTTCAATACAACAATACAAGTTTTTCTTTTTATGTCTACCATTGTGAAATTATTTCTATTCTTCAATTGGCGCCTTCGCCGGCCGCCCGATTGGCGCGGTCGGTAGTGACCCTACTCGCTGCACTGGGGGCGTGGGTTCGATTGCGCGAGACAAATATTTATTTGATTACGGGCTTCTTCGTCTCCTTTTAAACGGATTTTTAGCGAAGTGTCGCTTTTAAAATTAATTTTGCGTTACACGTCGTCCCTTTAACGATTTTTGGCTTTAACAACCGTTAAAAGGAGGACGCTGAACGCAAATTTTAGAAATAAGATGGTGGATGGACATCTAAAAAAGAAGATGGTGGAAGACGTTCTAAAAGTTAATATTTGTCTTGAGTCTGGGTGTCTCTGTATGTTGCATGTGTGTATTAACAAAAAAAGTATACATGTATTACACCAACTATCGTGTGTCCATAGTAAAAGCCTCGATATTTAGTTTGGCATCAGATGGTGCTGTGTATGTGTCCGAAGGTATTTGTTATTGTTATTATAATTGTGTTGCCAAACCACCTGCCCAGCGGTTCGATATGGACTCATTCATGAAATGTATTATAAAAGATACTTTCGGCGAGAAACATATGCTATGTAAGCTATATATAAATATATGGTCTTCCCTGAAAAAACGAGATAAAACATTCTAAACTTTATTTTATTTAACGCCATTTCGTCGAATTTTAAGATAACTGTATTGTTGGTATGTTAATGTTTCTCAACAACAAATGATATTCGTATATATAAGAATATAAAATAAGTAGGAAAGTTTTAATACATTAATTGAGAAATGACAATAACGTAGGTTTTAGATGTCAAATTTTCGTAAAAATTTTCATAACTTCGAACGTATGCAAAATTTTGCTTTTAAAAATGTGAGAACAAACGAAAAGATAAATAAGAGCAATGTAGAATATTTGATTAAATGCAATAGACTTGAAAGACTAAGGGATATGGTCATTTACTATTATGACTTCCGACATGCTATTGCATATGGTTATCCGATATGCATGATTTTTAAATTGTAAATGCGAACGCTTATCTAAGGAAATTGGAACAATTTTTAATGGTAATAAAGTTTCTTCGAAGAGACGAACTTCATAACAGAGAAAGTTTAATTCAAATCAGCTGCAGCTATTAGAGCAGTAGAGAGATCACTCATGTCACAAACAATAAATATAGTTTAAAAAAACTAAAAAACACGCTTTTAAAGCACATTAGACTAAAAAGTGAAAAGTAATCCTTAATATGAACTCAAAAAAATAATGAACAATGACGAGAAATACTAGTATTATTGTGGAAAAAGCATGGGGCGCTTCGTGCCACATTTTTCGTGTGTAGAGCAACCCAACTTCTTGAAATTGGTAAAAATTAAGCTCAAAGATTCCGTTACATACATAGTTAGATACAACCCAAGCCTATAAAAGCGTGTTAAAAACAACGACAGACTCGACTAGGCGGCGACTTCCACAAATCATTGGGCAGGCGCCGTGGCGACATCTCTTTATACTATATGTCGTACTTATCGATGTTACTACGCTTTTTAAGAACTGGAAAATAAATTACAAGAACCCTTTAACGATCAAAGACGCGTGCACTATGCTTACTTATAAACATAATTTAGGTCTCTCATTAGAATTAGGTATCGAGAATAGGTTATTGAGTACGAATTATTTCCAAAGAGTCACAAAGTAGGCCCACATCGGCGGCGGTGGCGTCGAGCGGTTATGTATTTAGAGCGTTGCGGGAGAGCGCGGGGCAGCCGCGGGGGCGGTGGGGAGCCAACTGTAACAATTCAATGTTCAATGCTCTCGAATGTTCCGGCGCATTGCGGAGGACCGCACCCACCGAGGTACTGGCGGCGACAAAAGTGAACGAGTAGAATAATCATAACTCGAGGCGAAAACAATACTCATATACGTATATTGAATTATTTCACTGTATTCAAAAATCATTCAGTAGTTCAAAATAAATATTGAAATGCTTTATTATATCTTTTTGTGTTGATCTAAAAAAAAGATTATAAAAAATATACTTCAAATTATTTTAAACAAAATATGCACTAAATTAAAATAGTCTTGTTGAGTTAAACAATATTACTATTTTGGTGCCGATTTTCGACGATAGATGGCGTTCATGTTAACAAATAAATTATTTTCGGGGTCTCCAATGGAGTTATCAAGTTAATTGTTTTAGTTTATAAACTCCTGTTTATAAACAGGAAATCATAAAACCATAAATATTTTAAATCTTGCAAATACTTATCTGCGGAAAGAGATGCACTTAGTCGGATAATTAGTTTAAAAAATGTGCAAGTATTATGACATCATTTTGTAGCAAACTTGCATATTTTAAAATTCAAAACACTCGACTACGCGCGTGTACTTTCGCTATCAGCGAGCGCAGCGCCGCGCTAAGTTATTGCTCTACATCTGTTTATGATAAGGCTGTTACATAACCGTCTTTGTCTCTGCCGACACACCTGTGGCACCCTGATTAGCTAATAAATTATTTATTAAGGGTTGAGAAACATCTTTACGTTCTCTTTAATTTCGATATGACGTAATATTGCAAAATTCATTTTTTTTTTCTCTCCTTGTATGGTACCATTAAAAATAATATCCGATTTTGAAAATAGCACTCCTCGATATTTCAGAGGCACAAAAGTGGAGATTTCTCGCATAATTTGACCGATTTATTTTTCCAATATAGCGGCATTGCAAAATTGTGTTTAGTAAGTTATTGGTTTAGATCAATAAGTTTATGTCACTTTCTTTATGGTTTCCATCCGGGAATTTTGTTACACATTATAAAGTTTTTAGCATCAGAATAATACATAATTACGTATTACGACGCGCATACTTGTAGCTGCTGCAATGCTGCTTAAAATGCTGTAACAAACGTCGCTCCTAACTCACAACAGTATGTGGTCCTTGACCAAGACAAGGCGAATGATCGAGTGTTCGCTGGTTTCACGACCTCAGCCGTAAAAACAATGGGGTCATCCGCCATGAGGTCATGATCTTTCTCCATAAATAACAGATAAGCTGCGAGGAGGATGTTTTAGAAACTCTAAGAAACTGCGATATTTGTTGAGACTCGGTGTACCAAGAAGAATTAAATCCAGATTTTTTCAAGGGTTTCATCGGATGATAACATGTACGTCTTAGGTCGGTGAAAAAGGTTTTCCTTATTTTATTAGTAAAAAATGCAGTAAAATCTCTTTGGTTCTACTGTTTATATCTGGCTAGTTTCAATATCATTAAATATATGGCATTTGAAGAAAAGAAAAATAAAAAAGTAAAAACGGTGTCCAGCCATTTTTCTATCGTTTTTCTGTCCACAAAAATAAGTGAATTTAACGTAAAATTCGATAAATTTTCAAGTTTTATTCCAAAAAAAGGAAAAATACGACACAAGCCGCGAAAAAAAAATTGTGAAGTTTGTGGACCTAATGCAACGTCGGTAAGAGTAGCATAAAACTGGTTAAGCGTTTTCAGTCTGGTAATTTTGATGTCAAAGATGAACCTCGCTCTGGTCGACCTGTTACGGATAAAGTCGAAGCCATTTTTTAAAAAAGTAGAACAAGATCAGGATATTAGTTCTTACGACATAGCTGGAAAGCTGGGGATTGACTACAACACAATTTTGACCCATTTGAAAAAAGCTGGACATAGAGAAAAGCTCAATACTCGGGTCCAACATGAGCTCACTGAAAGAAAGTTAATGAATCGTGTACTCATTTGCGATTCTCTATTGAAACGTAATGAAACCGAACCGTTTTTTCAAAAGATTGATAATAGTAATAGAAAATGGATCACCTACGACAAGAACGTGCGAAGAAAGATCATGGTCAAAAGGCAAGATAGGTCCACAGACTAGCGAAATCCTGATTAACTCGCAATACGTTGATGCTATGTGCATGGTGAGATTGGAAGGATTATTCATGAGTTGTTACCGCCGGGCAAAACCATCAATTCGGGTCTCTACTGTTAACAGCTGATGATATTCAAACAAGAATGAAAGAAAAAACTGTTGCAATTGATTAACAGAAAGGGTGTGGTTTTCACCATGATAACGCCAAACCACATATATTTCTAGCCACTCAGGAAATATAGAGAGTTCGGTTGGAAAGTGTTAATGCATTCACCATATAGCCCTGACCTTGTTTTTTCAGATTTTCACCTGTTTCAGTATCTTCAATTTTTTCAATTGTCCAAAATTCTTCTTTACGTAGTGTTAGGTTAATATCAAGACAGGATTATCAAATCTAGTTATCGCAGTTTTTTGAACAGAAATCCCTAAACAGATCACATACTACATAGAACAGTTTTGTTCAACAACTTGTTGCCATTTTATAGGTAGTGTTGTACGTGTATATATATATATATATATATATATATATATATATATATATATATATATATATATATATATATATAATGAAATATAAATAAAATACGAGGAAAATTATCTTGAATTTGTACATAAAGAACGAAAAAACGTTTCACGTACTTACAATTTTTTTAAAAAAAGTTTCCAATGCATAGGCTTATCTAATAAGATTTAAGCTAAATATTTTCTTTTTATTTATTTGAATAATATAAAGAAAATATTTACATTTCATCCAAACAATGAATGCACGATTCATTTTTAAAAACAAAGTTTGTACGATTAATTGTCCATATTCATAGTCTTAATAATATTAAGTACAATGTCTATTTTCGGTATTACATATTTATTTCAATTTCTAATAATTTAAAATATGTAAACTAGGTTGTCATTATACAATATTTCCCATAAAATCAAAATAAGCAACCCGAAAACCAAAAGAAAACATAGCAACGACTTTTTTAAACATCTCAATCCGACTTATGGCAAGTGACCTCACGCACGTTACATTAGCTTATCAGTGGCAGCTTTTAAAAACTGATCAGCGACACTGACGCTGCACAAACGCGTTACATACATCAAAAGCTCATTAGCTCGCTGACAAACGCGCTGACGAATGACCGCCCGGGGCGATAGGGCGCGCCCCAAAAAACTCTATAAGTGCAAATAGATGGAGCGTTTTCTATCAATGCAGGCCGGTCGTGACGTCCTTGGGACATTAATAACGTATTGTCCGGGAACGGTCAAGCGTGCACTCGGGAAATGTCAAAGGGTCAGCGCGAGAATGCCGAGCGCCGGCGGCGTGCTGAGAAAACCTATCCGCGCAGGAAATAAATTAAATGAACCGTTCATTTAGTTTTCAATTTATTGTCTAGCTTTATTCCTTCCTCAGATCTCCAAACTCGATTAGACGCCCGCCTAAACCTACACATTTAATATTTTAGATCAAACCTAAAGGTAAGCAAGTGTATGAAAGATAGGCTGAGAGCAATATATAAATACGAGCTTTCCGCCTGCGGTTTCACCCGCGTATGTATAAAATGTGTTCCTTCGTCTTTTATATGGAAAGACCTTGTTGTCAATTCCAATCAAGTTCCCGCTTTCAATTCTGGTTGCGATACCTAACTGCTCTTGGTTTAGATCCCGGTCACGTTCTTAATATTAATGTTCTATCCAATACTTAGTTTCAACCCTGGCCCTGCTAATTTTGGTCCTTCCTGATTCTGCTACCCGTCTCGCTTTTAATTCGCAGAACACTCACGGTTTCAATTTCTATGAAGCCTGGGCTAACGCAAGTATTAAAATAAAATATAAGTTATATTACTCTAGGATAGCGTAGGTTTCTAAGAGTTAGAACATTTTTACATTTTATAAGACTCTTAACCCCTTTAGAATGACGATTTTTACTGACATTCTATTTAAATAAAATAAAACCCGTATTCTGCTCCAATCAAAGCTCTATCTTTCCATGAAAACCGCATTAAAATTTAAGAAGTCTTTCTAGAGATATGTGCAAACAGACATAAAATATTTTAAAATCGTTTATCTCATATTATCTTTCTCTTATCGTCCTCTTTCAACTTTTCATTCAATCTAAAAACACATCCAAATCAACTACTTTATTATATGTATAGACACAGAGAGGGCGCCGCCAGTGCGTAGGATAAATTGCTTAACTTAAAATCGATCCCGTGTCAGTATCATCAGTATCGCTCTCGACTACGCTGTTAATTCTGAACGTGGCCGATAACACCATCTCGATGCCGATCGCTGTCCCGCCCTGGTTCGTTTCCCGTCCCGTTCACCATTCGTGTCATTCCCATTTCCGCTGACGTTCATTCAAATTTTTGTACACGTGAGCTATTAATATTGCTGCCGAATGTAATACCAATCAGACGTACAACCGACCTGTCTTAATATGGGTGCATCCTCGTATTTAAAGCGACATCGGCAGCGCCGGGGTAGAGCGAGTGGAGCCGTCGCTCTGGGCCCACGTAACTGAGGGTGCTAAAATACCAAATGCAAAAGACAATTTTCGGCAAAAAATTAAATTTTGATGTTGCTTTGGGAAAGACGTAGAGCAGTGTTCGATACTTAAAGTTACTTAATTTAATTTAAACTTAATGTGTGTTGATGTTTGCACTAGAAAAATATTTTGAAAAATTAGCAATCATTATTTACTTGTCATGAAGCCGAATTAGAATTTCTGGAAAATTAGAGCACTGATCCGAGGGCGCTGAAAAACAATCTCACTTCACCCTGATCAAAGCTGGGGCCGGCGCTGGACATCAGCCTGATATTTTAGAAGTATATTGAATATACTAAATACTTTTTTTACACTATACCTAACTGGCTTTCTCTTGTGTCGACATAAAATTAATTCCTACTTCCTGCACGTGTAATCGGCTGATGACGATCTGTTCATGACAATCCCGATGCTGGTACTGCTCTCGATTCTGGTCCCGGTATCCTCTTAAGTGTGATCTCCTCGATCTCGATCTCATGATTTGGATCCCGGTACCTATCTAGATACTAACTACGGTTTCCCCCTGAAAAAAGTACGGTTTATCTCTGATTCTATTCCGAAGAAATTATATTATTTAAAGGTTTTTCAATTTTTGTGCAGTCGCCAAAGTATGTATGAAATAAAAAGTATCAATATGCAGCCTGACACGCTCCTCTACGTCCACGTAAAAGCCTCAACGAGATCGGCTTAGCCGTTCCGAACATCGGTGGGTTTCGAAGATTGCTCTGAGCAAATCAATGCGTTCCGAAGATTACTTCCGACAAACAGACAGACAGAGATACAAAAAGTATAAAAATGGTTGTTTGGTTATTGGAAACGTATAAATAACATCATGGACTTACATAATACAATCGTTTTGAAATCACAGACGGACACTTAAATTTTATTCATACGTATGGATCAGATACGCGCGATGTAAATATCATCCGTATAAAAAGCTAACGCCAGTGTACGAGATCGCTTGTGACTTTAAGATCGTGGTATTTAACAACTTCCGTGTGTTTTTAGTGTCATTCATATGCTTAATGGGCATGTCGAGGTTCTTTTAAATTAAAATGTACAGACTCGGATTTCATTTAAAATAAAAGCGTTAGGACGCGCAGAAGGGTAAGACCCTTGACTTTTTGGAGAACGGCTTACTTTTTAAAATGAAAGAAAGTTGGCAACACTCCGCCATGGGAGTGGACCCGCAGGTATGGGTCGGAGACGGCCGTCTTCCCTCCTGCAGGTGCTCGAGCTTTCAAATATTGTATTTTTTTATGATTCTCATGTTTACCCTAGCTCAGTTCTTGCATTCCAATACATCTTCACATATTACAAACGTTTGTCCTAGGACATCCTATAGTGTTGCATAGTCGATTCTCTCACGCAGATGCGCAGACTTGGTTCATGGGGTGCTGTTGTGGGAAAACACTGCGGCCGTTGACACGGCACTTGTGTTATAAGTAAAGGTCTACTCTCGAGCCATACACGACTCGAAATCCAGAGCTGGTTCATGAGAAATCATTACAAATGCATTATTCTTACAGTAGCTTGCCGGCACATTTACGACAATATTATGTTGATAAATATAATTAAACATTAATAGTTTTCCGAAGGTTATTGACGATCACATCGTAAATACTACAATTAAAAATACACAAAATAGCTATGGGCTTGGACTGTCGAAGGGTTGGTGCACCTTTCGTGGATAACGTTATATTTTTTTAAAACGGAATTACAAAGAAAATATTGGTTCTGGATAACAAACAGCTTAATAAATATATTGAAAGCCGGCTTATGAAGATAGCTTATTATTGCATCAATAGATAGGCATGATTAATAGTTACATAGATGACGTAAAATCATGGAAATCGTAAAAGAAAAACAAAGAAAAAATTTTGAAAGTTTTTTTTCATATAATATTGATATTATTATACATTCAATGTTACAGATGGAAACACCTTATTTTGATTAATAAATTTGCATTTGATGATGCATATACGGAATTTTTTTTAGGAAATGTAGAAAATTAACCTCGTATATTCTTCTGTCTATTTTACATAAGTTTTTTATCTATTTCTTCACTTCTTTCTGATTCTTCCTATTTTGTATAGATCACATGGATTCATTTTACTTGAGTCGATACTCGATAGTGATCAGGTGAAATATTATACTTTTAGTTCAGATTTCTTCTGAGAAAAAAAGTGATCAAATCACTTAACGAACACAAAACATGCCTATGTGCATATTATGCTCACAGATTATAACAAATATTGAACTCGTTATGTCAAAATTTACTAAAACAATAAAATTTTCTGGTATTCCTTTACGTAGAGTTATTGTTTATTAAATCTCTTCTATACTATTAAAAAAATGCCAATTACGATTATATGAAAGTATACTTTAAAAAATAGTAAAAAATACGAATAAGTAAGCCCGAATGTTTATCTATGCGTTTAGAATAAAAACTAAAAGACTTCAGGATATGAAAAAATTGCATCAGTCGCACAGCCCACAAACAAAAGTGGAGGAATGCGGGCCGAACGCGGCGCGATAAATGAACATAGATCGATACAAATTGCATAGCCCACCCCCTTTCAACCTACCGGTGACCGTAACCGATTATTACGAATGCGAAGAGCGGTCTAAAATAATGACGTCGTACATTGCTCGTTTTTTTCCAATATTCTTCATGTGATTCCTTACTTACAGTTAAAAGTGATCACGGGACATATTCTCAGTGCATGTTATTAAAATAAACGACGCTGATAAAACTAACGGTCTTGGAAGTTGGTGAAACGAAAAATTTGCACCTCAGAGGAAAAATCATTTAAGAAGTTTTTAATGTAAAGAACCTTATTCAGCGATAACCCACTCAGTGTTCTGAAAAAATAATTGCATCTCCAAATTTTATGCACGGGAAGCTACCCCTAAATTGATATTTATTTAAAATTGTATTGCGTTTTTTAATAGCACAACTGACAGCATAATTTTGTGATGAAAATAACTGACAAGGCGCACTCGCTCACGCATCGCCTATTGCGGTTTGTTCAAATCTGACCTTTATTTGTGGTTTAGTAAAAAAACTAAATGTGCAGTCGGAGGATCCCCGTCAGGAATGAAATTATTTTTCAATATATACAATGCAAATTAAGGAACAAAATTAAAGACTTTCATTTAATATTTAAGGAAAAATATTCAGTTATTAGAAATTCGATATAAAATAGCGAACTATAAATTATGTAAATAATATTAAATAATAAATTTCAAGAGAGATAGATAGAGAGAAAGTCGCATAGAAGTGCATAACGCCCTATAATGTGTAACGGCGACTCTGTAATATCTAGCCCTCGACCCTCTATGCGAAGAGACGTAATATATCTGCGCATGCGCTATCGTGTATACAGTGGGCAGCTCTGAAGAGACATTCTCGTTCTTGCCGCTGATTTTTGTCATAATTCCGCTCGTCAGAAATACCATCAGCACATCTTGATGACTACCGTACATTTCATACGCAATTTTCTACCACTTACTGTGCGCCTTTGGAGTGGTTCACCAATAGGCATATTGCCAATGAACTCCAATAAGAGACTTCAAGGAAAGACCGTAATCCTTTTTAAAAGGTTGGCAAAGCACTGGCTACACCCCTGGGTCGTGGGTGTCTGCGGGCGGCTGTAACCTTCATCTACCCTCGAGTGATCTGAATGCTCTCTTTCTTGTTAAAAACTCTATAAAGAATTTGTAATAACAATAACTCCAAATATAACACATAAAAAATAATAATAAATCACTTCTTTCACCAATCAGGCAACATGTTTCGAAGAGTACATTTCACAACTAAATGGTTATCCTAGTATTGTGAGAGACTGGTGCTTAAGTTGGGTACTGAGTACCTGTATTCTAGGTCACCAGGATCCCACCACTATGTATATTTGAGAAACATAATGAGAATATATAATCTTATTAAGAACAATTAATTATGATCAAAAATAACAAAGACCAAATTTCTGCTTTGATTATCGTCTACAGCTGAAATACAATTTATTGCTCATTGACTGACATCCTGTTTTATTTCAAATTCCATGTTTCATTGCAAACTGATAATGAATAAAAAAATAAATTAATTATACAAAATATACAATAATTCAGTTTAGAAATAAATTTTCGTTTTGTAAATAGATCCATACAGATTTATTAAATTTCACAATTTTGAAATGATAAACCCCAGGAGATAATATTGCGAACACACCAAAAATATCACTCTTTAGTTCATATTGTATTTAGTACTGGTGTAACCCTGGTAGCGGATACTGGCGTCCTTAATTCTATATATCTACTAAATTGCAACTATTTTTGTCCATTATATGCATTGAAAATAGGTTGCAACAGATGGGCATACAAACATACAGATATGCAAGTGATTGTATAAGGATTTCGTTTTTTAACATTGAGTACGGAACTCTAAGCTGAAATAGTCGACATAAGCGTATTTTAAAGGGAATTCAATGTGAACTTCGCATGTTTAATCTCTTAGTGTCTGGACAACCGAGCTTTGCCTGGTGTTTTTCGAGATTGTCATGGGAATACAATAACTTCCCACGGGTAAAATTGTTCATATTCGTTCCCAACAATAAATATTTGTACACATTATATACATGTTCATATCGACAATGTCACAATGCGATCTGTGTAATATATGTCATGTAACGCCATCTGTTTTAGAGAAGGTTACGTTACGCCTACCGGTACTTTTGACACTACATCAATGGTAATAGCATAACAACAATGTAGTTATCTGAAAAAAATGTAAGATGGCGCTATAAAGCTATTATAAAAAAAATATTGTTTTTAATCAAGATTTCCAGGAAAGATGTTTATGTACATAGGGGCCGTTCATAAAATACGTTCGCATACCTTGGGGTACCGCTTAGTGTGATGAGATGTGACATGGGGTGGGGGGGCCTAAGAAAACGTGACATTCGCAGCTCATCAAACAATTTTTCTTTATTTTGATGTCAATATATATTGGCAGTAAAATCGACCGGAATGCCGGGACGGCAAACGGCATCACGCTGTCATGCCGTGATGCCCCACTACGCCGCCGCTCTCGACTCCCCTGTGTGTGTGCGCGCGTATGTTATACACTTTCATACTTCTCTATGTGAGCTGTGTTCCTATATTTTTTTCTGACTATAGTATACTGAACATGTATACCGTTTGTATATACGCTTCGTATTGTTGTTTACAAATACAGTTCTTTTTAAACATTTTAAGATTTTGAATCAGTTATAATATTAACAAATCGAAATATTAGTGACATTGACTAATGTTCATTTTGCAACTAACGATTCAATCCCTTTGACAGCATTCCTGGAACAAAAATTTAATTTAAAAATCAATAATAAATCAACTGAATCAACAACTAAATATGGTACGAGAATCGACGCTGTATTTTCCAGATATCTTGATAACGTGCCGCCTTATAGTCTTGTTACCTATTTCAGTTATCATCCGCCAATCATTTCTTCAATACAATTCATAACAACTTCAACAGATAATATTACAGAAACAACAGAAGATACTATTATAGAAACAACAGAAGATACATCAAATACACCTTCAACATCTACTACAGAAGTCACACAAGATACATAAAATAATCTTCCGTTGCTCCATTTTAAAACATATTTTATGTTCTATTCATGCATTTGTATATTATGATAATTAAAATGATAAGAAAAAAAAAATCGATTTTATTAATGGAACTATATTTTTTCTTTACTTGACTTCATCTTTAGTTATAGATTTTTATTCATACCTCATACTAACATAGATGTTTCACATCTGTCGGGCGTCCCGTGGCGGCCATATTTTTTTTATGATTTTTTAATTTTATTTTTCTGTCACGACAGAAAGTCATTCGTATCGAATGTGTAAGTATATAAGTATTTTTATGTATACATTATCGTTTCTACAGCTCAATACAACTAAATACTCAGTCTAATAAAGTCTCAAAATTATTTATTTGGTTGTTACGTTAAATATTTATCGCTTTATTCAAATTTTATTATTGAAAAATCAAATATTTTAGAATATCAATATTTATTGTACTACAAAACGAAATAAATTATTTATAGGAGGGGGTCAAGCTTTAATGATGTAATATTTATAGGAAGGTTATAAAGAGTGTGACACAGCGTAACGAGGGAGGGGTCAAAGTGGCAAAATTTTGTGTGACGTAGTTTATGAACAGCCCCACAGAATTAAAAGCAAAACCAAATCGATACAGCTATTCTCGATATATAAACTTATATATATGCGTGTGTGTGCGTATGTGTGTGTGTATGTATATTTATATACAGAATTGGATCATTGAAAGTAATTCAAATAGAATTTTATTATAGTAGCAAACCGGCAATGTAACAGTGACACGTACAAAACTCCACCGGCGGCCGTCGGAGCGCGTTCCGCCCCCGCACGCCGCGCCCCGCCGCCGCGATATCGGACGTCGCGCCGTGCGTTTGGTAATACCTGAGGAAACAAATGTACAGGTGGGCCGCAGTCGGCACAACTCTCGCCACCCAAATTATCAACGTGCCTGTCTACATACAGCCTTCTTACAGGTGACTGAACGCGTGAATTTCTTTCGTTAGCACCATGGCGACGTCAGCGGTCTGACGATCGTTGATATCCACTACACGAATTTCATGTACCTTTGCTTGAAGTACTTACGCTAATGGTAAGATTTGGAATTCAAACCTATTTGAGTTTTGGAAAAAAAAGATTTAGAATATTCCATTTTTTAACCGAATTTTAAAAAAAGGGAAGGAAGTTAGCGATTGGTTGTATTATTTTATGATTGTTACTTCAGAATTCTGTTATTTATAAGCCGGTTTGAAATTTCTTTTTGATGTGTAACATCTATTGCCGCAGGGTAAACCGGATTGTTGGCGTGGCGACGCTTGCCGTGGCGACGGGTCGCCACGCTATACAATGGTATATATATAGTCAAAATGTATACCGTAGTAAACAGCACCATCGAACCGAGTGAGAAGGGGAGTGGCATAGTCGCTTGCGCATAGTGAAGCGTCGCCACATCATACACACACTATTACCTGTGGACTTTATATATATAGTATAGTGTAGCCACCCATCACCACATCATACACATTACTACATTTTGATTAATATGATTGTATTTTTAATTAATGATTTATTATTAATAATCAATTATTATTAATTATTACTGTGACAAGCAATTGTCACAGTAGTACCGTCAGAGGAAACATCGAATATAACTATTGCTGAAGTCACAGATGAAATGAATTAAGTTGTGGCAACTTGAAATTAATATTAAATTTTTGTATTTAAGGAAAATAAATGTTTATTAAATAAATAGTCATCATTTTCTGTAAAAAAATCGTCATATTTAATATTTCCATTATGCTATATTTAGTTCCTGTCGTAATCTTGTATTTAATGCATATTACTTGTACAAACTCGATGTTTCACATCTGCCAGGCGTCCCGTGACGGCTGACATTTTTTAAATAGATTTACTTCCAGATCGGTACCTTTTTCAAAATCTAGCTTCTTATGATGGGATCCATGAGGAATTGAAGGAAATCCTCAAATATTACAGGTATACATATAGCAATTTTTCTCAAAAACCAATCAAGTCTTTGCATTCAGAAAGTATAATTTAGGGACGTGGAACCGATGAAAAAGACCACCGACGGCCGGAACTTTTCATACGTCGCTATATCTTGATTAAAATGGTTAAACGGCTGTGACGAAACAAATTTAAATAAATGTATGTGACGAAAATGGTACCATGGAACTGATCTGACGATGAAGCCGGAAGGTAGCTACCGGGACTCCTTAATAAAATGATGTATCCTAGCCATGTTTAAGCTTTTTGGAATTGTGTAAGATGCACGATTCTGGCTGTAAATGATTTTATTTGTATATTTGTCGCGTCTGAATTGCCCTGCTTAATTTATACATTACCTGTGGCCTTGATGGTCAATATATAGTTTTCGTAGTCTCGTTATTTCCATCAACGACCCGTCGTCGTGTGCTCGATTTAGAAATCAATAAAGGCTGCCCGACCGGCCGCATATACACAAGTATTTTCAATTGCCTTAAGACGTGTATGAAAGTTAGATGAATTATGAAGTTTAACTTTATATAATCACTGAAAAATGTCTAAAAAAATAACATAAAACAAAAACACTTTTAAAAACCTCAAGATAAATAAATAATGAAGCTGTTTTTGAAGTAGGTGTGGGCTAAAGCAAAGCAGTGTATGTATATAAAATAATGAAAGCGAAAGAACACAAAAGTTAATAAGAGATAATTAGACTCAACAAAGTATTGAGTCTAAGCGGTGTCAAATTATGAAAATTGCTATAAATCCCGTTTGGCATATAATTATAGTCTATAATTCTATATAATATAAGGGATATTTTATGTTTGAAACTGTACACATCCTGTTCTGCAATTATTAAATTTCAATTCGAACTTCATTTTGTTGTAATCGACATGACTCTATGAAGTGTTAGGATTTACTGCTGCATAGACATATGCCTGTCCGAATGGTCACGCTGAGCAGACGGTTAGTTTTTTTTACTTTAAATGTTGTCATCTATTTCCGAATTAATTTTTTTGGAACAAGATTTGACTTTTCAACAAACCCTTGTACGACGTCTTCAATAAACGATACGGAACCCTAAACTATTTATACGGAAATCGACAGATTTGTCCTCAGCGCACGTATCCAATGCATTGGTAATGATGGTGCAAAGGTCGTGAGCTTACGTCTGGCTGCAAAAACAATAGACGATTGGGACCTTCGGTCAATCCTCAGTCAATGCTTCCTACGGCAGATTAACGCGGGCCGTAGAGAACCACAGAAGTGGCATTTAAAAATTAACTCTGAAGTTTAAGTTGTTTGTTTTATAGCGATCAAATCGTGCAAGGTTCGTGCAGAACGTCTCCGAGGAAATAAAATCCATTTTAAATCAATTTTTAATTCGAATACGTTCGAGATGGAGTCGAAACCTCATAAATGAAATAAAAAACAACATTCAAGTAAAAAAAAAACGATAATTAATCGTGTACAGATATTTATTAGTCGCCGTTTCGCGTGACCTGTTACGGCGGCGATCTCGACATCATTTTCTATTGAAACTGTTCGAATTTCTTTTAAGCGAGTGTACTCCCGCAGCTTAACGGTTAAGAGCGATCGGCTTCACGCTAGAAGATGCCCGGTGGACTGACCACGGCCGAGTTGACAATGAGTTCTAACCTAAGCCGGATTAAAAACATGCACTTCTTGGCTCGGCTCGGCACGTTAAGCCGTCAGCGCCGGACGTTGCTGTCGCAACGGCGACGTCGTCGGCCGACTCCCGCCACCACCAAACCGGCGTGGGGTCTGAAGGTCCGTGCCCCCCGCTCTGAAATAAAAAGTGGGTATGCCTCGTGCTAGTGAGGCAAACAAAACCAGACGCGACAACAATGCATAATTCTATATCGAAAGGGCCGTCAACCTAACGAGGTCGATAATGCGCGGGTGCGCCGGTGGAAGGATACTGAGAACCTCGAGAAAGAAGTCTGTGCTGATAGCCACCGGATGTCTTCTCCTAAACAGTCTTCGTGCTGTGCCACTTACGTGAGGACGTTTTTACGACGAGCAGGAGATGTTTTCTCCACGAAAACATGCGATATATTTTTCATAATAAACAATAAGTCGTAAGAAATATAACAAACAAAACGTACAGTTTTTTTTTTTCACGATTCGTAAAAACCCCACTCACTAACTCAACCATGAAACTTATGAACGGTGTGCCATTTGTACGACAACTGTAAAGAGCCGATGGGCACTACTCGATTAAACTTCTCTTCATCGGCCGGCGAAATATCTTAATAATTACAGGTGATATATCTATATATCTTTCATCAGCTAATACAAATCAATCGCTTGTTAATTGAAACGATAAAATAAACTGGCTTTTTTTGATACATACAATATATTATAGTCTGTGGCTGGCTGTGGGTGTGGCGGCGGAACTAATGAAATTGCGCCAACCGAGGAATGTCTGGCGATCGGACCAAATTATGGCTCGTTAAAACAAGCCTTGTAATCCAATAGACACGGACGCACATGTAGATTAAACAACACGTATTTGTATTGACAAAAAATATCAGACCACTTTTTACAGATATGGACATTTCATTGGATTTTAGTGTACTGATAGATCTCATAATAGCATCCACCCCATTTTCGGTCTAGCACATCATGTGGCAATCCCATTTTAACGTTAATGCTTGGTGAGCGCCCATTCTACTGTGTTAAAGTGCATGTAGCCTAAAATGATACCAATATATCGTGTCAAGTTTCTTTCCAAGTCTGAAAGTCTTCAAGTATCATTTGAAATTACCCTTTTCAAGATATATAAATTTAAAGGTGCAATTTCAAGTTCAACTTCCTAGATGTAACTATATCTGGGAACTTTAATATTTCGGTAGTTTATGTAAGAAAATCTATAAAAATATATCGTGTTTACTTGGTAGTAAAGAACTTAGTTATTAATTCTGAGTGTGTGTTTGCTAAATAAGATCCCAGTAGATATATTTTAAAAGTAAAATAAGTTTATTCTTATATAAGTTTAAAATTTTATTAAGCAAGTACTCGCTGAAAAAAAGATATGAAGCAATTTCTAAATTTTTAGAATACAAGAATCCATGCAAATAACTACTTCGTTTTCTTTATTTATTTATTTTTTTGATAATACGTGTTTAATTATCAATTAATATAATTAAAATTAGAAAGTGCTAACCTCAAGTTTTTGCTTGTTTTTTTGGCAAGAAAACTGCGTTCAGAACAAGTGCTATTGAAATGTACATATAATCACTATGTATTTGAAGTGTTATATTATAACCTATATAAATTGGAAGTTATTTTTTAATCGGCTGTTTAGTACCTTTCACCGCTTTTAACATAGTCGAGCTCTGACTGTGGGTTAGCCGCTTTGCCTTCGTTCGGCATACAAGACATTTTTTTTATATACTTCAGAAAACAGACAGAAATGACACGGACCCAATATAAAGGAACAATAATAAAAGTACGTATAAATTCGTATCTGAGACATAATCAAGTCTGTGGCATCCCGTATCTAAAAGATATACGAGTCAAACATTTAAATAATCGATGGTCAATTAAAACTCGCTCGGTATTCCGATCCGGGTCCGTCCGGCCGCGTTCCGATTTTAAAGCGATCACCGCTCCGTGATAAATCGTTTCGCTATTATTACATTGTGCACGCAAATCATATCGGAACGGAGCGGACAATGCCGATGATAGTTGCGGTGGTTTCGGTCTTATGTGGCTTAGCGTTATTTTATTTAGTGTTTCAATTAAAAGGTGATTTAATTATTTATTTGCATTTATTATAAAATAAAAAAAGAAACCGAACAAGTTTCTTTTTTTTCATTCGCACCCTGAAGGTTCCGTACAAACTTAATGCATGCAGATATTTCATTCAACAAGATGATTCACGATTTTTGTCTGTTTTCGATATGGATACTTGCGACATATTAATTCCAGGAATTCTGAAACTATTGTTCTTTTTCAAAAAAGTATAGAATTTCCTTAAAAATATCAGAATTTATGAAAATCTCAAGTTTTCAATAGCATAAAATTAAAAAATCGTCTCTATATATTGTACTATATTACGATTCATACTCCAATTACCAGCGTAAGTTAGGAATCAAAAAATATTTTTTCATATCAACTACAAAATATCCATTTTCAGTTGTTTTCATTTACTTGTGCTGAGAGATCTTTCTTCTTGTCAAATTTCATGATTCTAAGTCCACAGCAAAAACTCTATACTTTATGTTTTGATTTACTTGCGAATTTCAAAATACAAGGCATTAATGGTCGTATTTTTTGATTACATTGACTTAGAAGCTTGTTTTTTTACAGCTTTAAGGGATCGCGAACATAAATATTTAATATTAATTTCAACTCGACACTTCCTCTTTTTCTCGAGTAAAAGGCTCTCAACAGACAGACGAACAAAGAAGTGATTCTATAAAGGTTTCTTTTCCCTTTAGAGATGTGGAAACCTAAAAGCAGCCTTTCTATTTATGAACAAGGATGTAACAGTCATGAATATCTATTAAGTGCATAAGTTGAACAAAATGAAATTCGGTCATCTGTAACGTCACTGTCAAAGTGCACGCGCCGTCGTGTCAAAATTTCTTATAAATAAGCAAGTCAAAGGAAACTGCATTATAGAATGAAATAAGAGATAAAATCAATAAAGTTTTTTTTTATACAACCAGAAGTACGTAGCCATTCATTTTTATGTTTTATCGTTTCATTCAATAAATGAAATTTAATAAGCTTAGTATCTGGCGAGGCCGTCTGAGCGCCGAGTATCCGTCTGCGCCCACGCTGACGTCCTGCAAACAGTGATATTGGTCTAAGTTATGAGCATTTAAGTTGTGAACACATGTATTACACACTCATAGCTACAAGTAAGTCATAGATATACCGATCATCACACGTTCTAATAGCGATGTAGACGTAAAGGTGAGACCTGGATGTCGCAGGTCTCGTGTCTATCTTCAGTATCCACGTCCGGCCAGGCCCGAAATCCATCTGGCGTTGGGTCGGCACACACAGCGCACTGTAGGGATTGCGGCTTTGTATCCTCGGCTTAGACGGTATACGGGACCTCCTAGTGAGATATCTTAAGGGCTGCTGTATTGGCCCTATGTCATGTCACCGTTGAAATATATTCTGATACAATATTTTGAAGTACATTAAGATCAATCAATTGATCTAGACCAAGGACTTGAACCCTAACAGCGTCAAATACGGGTGGATTCAGAATTTTGGTTTAGGAGGAATTTGAACCCAATGAGGGTATGTTTTATCGAGATAAAGTATTATATAGTTTTAAAGAATTACATTATATATATATATAAAGCAGTACAATACTTTAAAACATACTTTATAACAAAGCTTGAGCCCATTAGCCTCACTTTAAATCCGTTACTGGCTTCAAGTGATCCAATTGCACGTCAGAGACTGTTAGTAAACGACATTAATGTCTGGCGCCTACTGTCGCACCTGTTTCTTGACAAACCTGCCTGTGATCAGGATTCTAACCAAATATGCCGACCACTTGGTTGGCACCGCTCGCCGTGGGCTGTATGAGTTGTACTTGCAAATAAAAATATTACCTTGCTTTATGGGGATCCAGCTAACAGACAAAATCTACAAACGACATCAATTCAACTCTACTCCGTATTCTGTCTATACTAGGCACTCTTACCGAAATGCAACATGTCAAAATGATACTCAATAACAAACATTTGTTGTGAGTTACCTACAAACATAAAATCACGTATGAGTCTATCGAAAAAAAACTTGCTTACGATACCTCCTATTTGCAAAATGTCTAACCTCATTTGTGTTATTAGGCGACAAAAAAAGCCTCACATCGCCACGGGCCATCGGGTTTGAAGCAACAGCCACCGGCCGGCGCGCGGGCGGGCGGGGGCGGGTGCGGGACACGCATTTGCTTAATAAATTATGTCGACTGTAAAATTATTTCCGGCGTTGCAGTGTCGCGACGTGCGCGTTGCATTTGCGAAGCGGTCGCTTTTTTGGCGATACGTGTTTCGAATTTGTTCAACCACTAGCCGTGACCCCCGGTTCCGTCCACGTTGACTAAATTCCCATTCTATTAAACCACCTATTCTGTTTTGCATATAAATGTAGATTCCTCTTTTTGTTACAGTAGCATTTTTCAAGATCATTTCCTTAAATAAAAAGTAACACCCGTCTCCAGGATGCAATTGTCTATCTGAATAACTACATCAAAATTGAGTTGCACGATTGTCACTCCTAAGAACAATTGCTTATGGCTCCACCAAGAAAATCGTTCTGTCTCTAGTCCATAATCAACAGAGCGTGATGAATTGTATCTTAGATCAAGTTCTGGGTTACCATCAATGAGCCATAAGAAGTTTTATGGGAATCGGTTTACTAGTTTTTGAGTTTAAAATGTCAATACAAAAAAAGAAAACTGTGCAGATATTTCAAAACGAATTGTTACGATTCCGGTATCGTCTGTATGACCCGACCATTACTGATTTGGTAAAATCCCTTATGGACTGGATTGACTTGGTTACGCTTTTACTAAATGAGTAGATTATGTTACTATAACATATGTGATATACCTGGATATGTTTCGATTAGACCGTATACGAATAATTATCGATTTCAAATATGATTTTGTCGAATCGTACAAAACCTATATTTCGCTTTTAGAAACGTCTCTAACGAGTCACGAAACATTCGGCAATAATTCGGCCACACGCTGTTTGTTTCACCGAATCATTATCGAAACTCGATCGATTACTGACCTTTGAGTGATTTATTCGGAATAGATTAGGCTTTTTTTTCTGTCGACGATTTCGGCCGTCCTTCGCCTTAGAACATACGTTCTTTTGTCAAAGGTAAAGGTGAAACGCGTAGAGTAGTCTAGATTCAGAGTAAAAAATGTTAGCCAACGAAGATATGATTTTTTTGAAATGAAACTTCTTTATCGGCGTATGGGAGAAATTTTATAGCAATGTAACGTTTTTCTGTCACGCGCCATCTTTATTTCTGGGTAACATTTTTCCGTTACGTGCCATATTTATTCAATGTTATTAATGTCATCGTGGCATAAACATAATTGTTACTAAGGCCACCTGTCACATACACTTTCTGTCAACACCCTAGATCTATTTACAGTTTGTATATATTACATTTTCCTATTATCTAAGTTGAAACCTTTTCAACCGACATACATGAACTATATCTCACACTCTTTCATTGAGTGACTCGATTTTATATGTAGCGTTCGATAATTTTCCTACAATTCTATATGGCCCTTTATAACATCGCATTAATTGAAAAGTTTTACCTATCACCCTTCTAGGTACATATACCATTACCAAGTCTCATACATGAAACTCTGAACATTTCTATTTCTGAAACTCAGTAGTGACGTGAAAAATAATATTTCAATTAAGTGATTATCGAAAAAAATTTTATAAAGTTATTTGTATCCATGTCTATGATAATAAAAGCCTTTTGTATAAACTTTATCTAATTTAGCTTTATTCAACCAATTTCTGTGAAGTTGTAAATAGTAAATCATTTTTCCAAAAATGATGTCATAAAGAAGTTTCACTTCTTACGTGTGTACACTAATACACACACACTTTTTCTTTTTTCGTCAAAGATTCCTTGTTCGTGAACGCGCAGAATGCTAATTAAGCGCAAAACTTAAATATTTTTTCATTTTAGCAGGCACGTGAATTTATGAAACTTGTTCAGATGTCATGGAAGTAGCGCCAATAGGAAAGCGATAATTTGTTTCAAGTAAAAACTCGTGAGTGGCTGCAATCGGGGGCTGTAACTGCATCTCGTGAATACGTTTCGCTCTAATTGCTTGAAAAATTGCCACCATTTTGTATAATACTGTCTACCATTTGCAATAATTATCGGTATGAAAAATATCTAGGTACAGTATCAACCAACAGTGCTTATTGATGCGTACATGCCGCGAGACCGTTGACAGCTAAATGAAAAGCACAGGCGAAGAACGGTCATCGTTAATAGTCGAACAATTTAAGTTTTACAGTTGTTTAAAACAACTCAACTTTTTCAACTCAACAAGATTTGAAAAGGTTTTGGGTTCAGTCCTAGGTAGTTTTTTCCGTTATTTAGTAAATCTTTCACAATCATATCGTTCCGTTTTGATCTCTTTGGAAAAATTTTACATAAATTATCGCATTTAAATTCAGAATTTACTTTATGCTGTATACACATATTTAAAAGTTGTCTATTTCACTATTATAAATAACTTTGGTAGGAAAAAGCAGTTTCCTATTCAGGTAGCGAAAATTTTGATTTACTTTTTGGTATAAAAACGCTTCTTAGTAGTCGGTTCAGCAATGAGAGTATTATTGATTGATTTGGACAAACATTAACAAATGTACTTTCATGTTTGTAGCAAGTACATAAATGATTAGTGTATTCCAAAAGGAAAAAACGAATAGTTTTTGAAATTTTACGTAAATAAGTTAATTTGACATGTTTTGAAAACACTCAGTAAGAGTCAGCTTTACTAAATAATTTTAACAAGTCTCCCAAAACTTTTCAAAATTTCTAATATGGTTAAAACTAGTTCCTCTTATCTTTAATTCTTAAATTATTATAGCTACTTTAGATGTATTCGAATAGCCTATACATATAAGTATTTAAAAAACTGCGTATTTTTTTTCGAATTCGACATCTTACAGCAGTTTGTCAATATCTATACTAACAATTTAAACTATATTTCTTATATAAAAAAAAAAACATTTAAAGGTCACAACTTTAATAAATAAAAAAATCAGGGTTTGGCTGTGCCGTGAACACGGCCGGGCAATTTAACGGTACGTAACGGATATTTTCTTTGAACGAATTACAAGTATAATTAATTATTTATGAATTCTAAAAAATCCTTCGTATTTCGTGTAGTTACAAACGTAGTAATGAAATGTGTATTAAACGCTGCAGCTAAACGTCTTTAATAATCTGTGTTCGTAAATTTAAATTTAAAAAAAAATGACGAGAAAAAAAGTAAATGGTGGTCCATTTCGGAGTTTTTTTTAAAATCTTGAGTATTGTTTTAAAATTTCTAAATCAAACTTATTTTTGGTGAGTATTTCAAATTATTACCTTACTCTAATATGTACGTATATGTTTATATTTAAACATATTTGTCGTACACTCTACATACTCCATCCCGTTATTAAAGTAGAAATAGATAGAGTTTCAAATCTAGATAAACAGTGGTCAATAACGAAGAATCTTCTAATAGATACTTCTATATTCATTACGTCTTTTTAGTGGTTGATACTGTCCCTAAAATGTCGAACTTAAGGTTTTAAACGTTTATGGCATGTGAAGATACAGAATCGTTACCGACAATTAAATATATATTTAGGAGAAAACCGACCGTTTTCTGGAATAAACAATATTAGATACCATCACCTAATGTAATGTTTGTTAAATAAACTGAATTTGTATTTATAGAACTGGCACAAAAACTTATCTTTTTGTGATAAGATATTTGTTTTCTTGGACTGTACACATAAGTACAGTCAGTCAGAATTTCTTAAAACACATTTTTTACGTCCACTCACGACTTCACCCGATGCGGCGTGACCCGGCGCGTGTCAATTTACCGCCAAATTGTGTGCAATTTGTAGTTCGCTTTCGGTTTTTTTCTTTGAAACAATAAAAGCGTTTGTCTATATACCACATCATAATGGTGCTTACACCATTTTCTATATTGTCTATAATATTTCGCCATACCAATCCTTTACCAACCTTTAGAAGTCTGTATTGTCTTTTTTTGCGTTATATTGTGACGCAACAAATGCGCGTTGAATGTCAAGACCGACCCGATCAGCAACGTTCGTTACGAAGTTATAATTATTTTCGAGGGCTGCTATTTATGTGACCGGAATATCAAAAAGAAACAAACATCTGTTATTGGATATGATTTTATTCCTTTTCAAATTATTCGTCGTGATGATCGATGCACTTTTGCATACGCTAAAACCAATTTTTATACCACTTTTTCCATTCTGATTGAGGTATCTCTAAAACGTGCATTTTAAACGCATCAACTGCCTCTTCGCGGCTTGGAAAACGTTAACCACGCAATTTATTCTTCACGCTTATGATAAATAGAAATCATTGGGTGCTAAATCGGTGCTGTACGGCGGATGACATGTCAATTCGATTTTTTGATCTTCCAAAATCAAATTATTTTAATTTCATGATTTGTTCAAAATCATGAAAATGCTAGCTGTCACACGTCGGCTAGCATTTTCATGATGAAAAATGATTCTGCGTTGTCGTATTTTTTATCTCATTTTTTGAAAGACTTCTGGCAAACAAATGGTCGCGTACTATTTCGAATTAACCGTTTTACGATTCTCAAGTGGCACTGTAACCACATGCCCATTTATAATAAAAACAGGCAACCATTTGCTTCAAAGTGCTTTTGGCACGAATCACTTTTGTTGGGTTCGGCTCATCTTGGAACACCCACGCCGTTGACTGTTGTTTAGTTTCAGGGTCAAACGCATAGATCCAAGATTCATCACCTGAATAGATAGAATTAACAGCTTTTAGCGCACCATGATTGTACTTTTTTTATCATATTTTTGTATCAATCGACACGAGCCTGTTTTTGATCAATACTCAAGTTGCGAATCTAAGGCGAACAAATTTTTTCACAACCTAATTTTCGTTTAATATCCTATGTATGCTTATCATACTGTCCAGGGACGCCTTTATCTCGCGATATGAAACATGACGATCTTGCATTATTAGTTCCCGCACAACATAGATATTTGTGGTACAACAAATGATTTAAAGCGACATTTCTTTAAATTCGTCCGTGAGCATAGACCACCTAAATTGTATTTTTACTGTCTCCTGGTCAATGATAGTGTTTGTCGCTCGAGTCCAAATCGTTGGCCTAATAGGAGATAGCGATCCCTATTCTCGTTACCAGATTTTGTTATATTCAGCCCGCTACATATACCCACCCAGTCTTTAAATCGCTTAACAAGACGATACCCTCAGTATTATCGCATTTCGTTACTAGGTATGGCTCTCCTTATTCCAAGGTTTCTCGTCTAAAACAAAAATTCATATCAATCTAATTTTGATCTGGAGCTTAGAAGGCTTGGATTCACTTATTCGTAAAGTTTACATCCTCAGATAATTTTGATAGAATAAAAGTCGACATCCTGGTATGTTGGTTAGTTTTATCAACGCCATACCAATAAATATTCAAGGATTCGTGTCTCTACCACTACCTAATTCCTAGTAACTGATACTGAGACAATTGAACAAAAATTGAACGACCACTACGAGGCGTGCGCTTTTGGATTTTCCAAATTTTTTAACATTTTCTTTTTTGTTTATGTATCTATATTATGAAAAAAATTTGATGTTTCCAAAAAACACGATTTTACCAAAAAATCGACTTAGATCGTCTTGAAGCTAATGTTGTTTTGAATAAAAAAAATCCTGTTTTCTTATCAAAAAGAATCTTTTTAGAAGACGCCGCAAGAAATTTATTTTTAACGACCAGTACATTACTGATGAAAACAGTTTCTTACAAAATGACAATTAGCTGAATAAATAGTAGGCCCCGAAGTATTATTAGCCCAAGGCCGCAAAAATTCACGATCCACCCCGTCAGCTGTTGTCATAAAGTGGCGTGACTTGTGTTAACTTAATATAATACTTACTGTTTTAAATTAAAAAGTGGCGAATTTTTAATAAAAATTAAAATCGCGGTCAGTTGAATGTTCGTTAGGCCAAAAATCAGTTCATTTACCAAAGTGACTGTATAGCGTTGCATGTGCAACGTTCAGATGCATTGACACTTTTATACTTGTTAACGACTGAAAACACTACATTATTTTATAAGTATAAAAATTCAGCAGCATAAATTTCATGAAATATGATGAGTTTATATTTAAAACAAAAAAAAAATGGTTCACGTACATGGCTAATAAAGAATCCCCCTTTTCAATTCAAAATCATTATGTGATAACTAAAAACCCATCTTATCAATTTTCGTAGGACATGAATATATTCAAAACACATTTTTTTTCAACAATCTTAGTTTCAGCGCTACTGGAGCAGCTGAAGAACTTTTAAGAAATCAGAAGAAAACTATTATTGTTATGATTTTCAGTCGATATTAGATGCCTTGTTTAAATGCAACTCTCTAGTTCTATTTTATTTCCAGGAATCGTCCTGTCCGTATGAATTGAGAAGTCGTCAAAGCCTCGTTTAATTGCTGATTGCAGAGTGGACTTGCTTTAGCCGGATTGATCGAATGAAGGATTAAATTTTGCCATTCGATCACCGATTCAAAGGCACGGGCGAGCACGTCTGACGGCAGAGATAGAGTCATACAAATGAAAAAGAAAATAACAATGCATTCTTTTTTTTATATGGCTGCATTTCTTTCATCACCGGGGATTCCCGCCCGTGAATATTAACTTGTTCATTTATTTCGTGTTTCATACATAATTGTAGATTTTTCGCCATTTTGTTTGGATTGTTTTTTTATACGCAAACTATTTACTATTTTTAAGTAATTATTTAGTATATTATATAGTAAATAAATACCGTAAAAATGAAAAAAATATTCCCGTGAAAAATAAGCTGCCGAAGTGTGTTTAAATAAATTAAAATCGACCGCTTTTCAACGTTATGTTTTGACGATAATATTAAATCGATCAAAAAACGTAATGTTACTCGGTGTTTCCAACAAAATACAATAATACTTATACCCCGGCTCACAAGTTGTGTACCCTCACTTAAATTGTACTGCTTTCCTTACATTTTGTTTTCAAATCAAGATAAGAACGTTTGGATCTATAACGGATATTCAGATGTAAATATTTTTTTTCAAATAAGTTGCTGAGCACGATTTATCAGAGAAAAAACATCTGGAGTCGTGCTTGAAGTTCCAAACTTTTGGCAAAAGTAGAATAGAGACTAGTTTAAATAGTCAGTTCAAGTTAGATATTGAAAAGCACAACGCGCAAGTTGACAGAAATAGAAACATTTTTAAACGGTTGATCGATGTAGTTTGTTTTTTGGGTAAACAAGAATTAGCTTTCCGAGGTCGTGAGGAATCCAGCTCGTCGTTTAATGAAGGCAATTTTCTGGAACTTGTAGATTTGTTGGCTAAATATGATGAAAATTTGGAAACTCATAATCAACATCTGGTAGCTCATTCACGGCGTTATATATATATATATATATATATATATATATATATATATACACATTTCATAGAACTGAAAATGATCTATTTCAAGTGTTGCGTCTTTAATGTACAATAAGATAAAAAAAGAAATCAGTGAAACCGATTTTGTTGCTGTTATGGTTGACGAAACTTCTAATGTTAGCGGACGCGAACAGCTAGTCCTTGTCTTGAGATAGTTTTGTAGTTCAGAAGTCGTTGATCGATTATAAAATATATAGATGTCAGTGCGCATCGGACAGGCGTAACGTTAGCGCATTTATTATTAATGTTTTAGATGAATTAATTGCTTAGTTAAAGTAGTCGCTCAAACTTATGATCGTGCGGCGGTCTTGTCTTCCGAGATTCATGGAGTTCGAAATATAATAAGACAAAAAGAACCCGCTCGCGACGTATGTTTGGTGTTCAGCATATGTACACAATTTTAATTTTACTTTTGAGCGAATTTCTTAGACCAAACGTTTTTTGAGTACAGTTAGATCATTAGTAAATTTTTTTCACTCTAGTACGAAAAGAGTAAATTTTCACCTCGCCTTTGCGAAACACGATGATTCGAAACGATTAAAAAAAGCTAAAATGTCGAAAGATGGTACTGTTCGGATGTATTACAGAAAAATGTAAAATTTTATTCCAAATTCCGATTTGCGGTCAAGTAAACTCAGTTTCACGGTAAGCTATTTCTAAGTTTTACATATAAGAGAAACATTTATTCTAAACTTATGATATATCTACAATAATACGGCAAAATTTCACTTGTTCACAATTTTTTTTTTAATATATTTCACCAGGGTACTGCATGGCTTTGCAGTACCCTGGTGAAAAATGTTCGAACCATTGGCTAGTAGCCTGAAAATTTTGTTTATTTATCAATATGGTCAAACAATATGTAAAAAGAATATTATTTGATGATTCTTCAATCATCATACATCGAAATACTTTAATGACTTTTCATATAAATTATAACAATACACATTTAGGGTTCCTACGTGTATTATAGAAAAATTTTAAAATGTTTTAATCTTATTGCAATTGAATCAAAGGTTCAATTGTAATCCAATTGTCCTATGTACACATGGGTGAAACCATGAGGGGAAAATTAATCATAATAAAAAATATCGAGGGTTTTACTCTTCATTAGGGTTTCGTGAAAATGATTAAAAACCGTTATGGCTTAACCAATAAAAAAAATAGTATGGTAATGGAGAATGAAGTCAACTGAAAACCAGTGAAAAAAACCAACCAATATACATTTATGAAGGGATATACATACAATACATTTTTAACGTTCCGTGAGTATTTCTAAGAACCTTTTAATTAAGCCGATTTTAATACATCTTACTATAAATATTATTGAAAGCAAATAAAAAGAAATTCAATACATTTTTAGGGTTTCATGAGATTACGGAGAACCCTTATGGTTTAACAGAATTCAATAAAAATAAGAATGGAAACAACTGAAAAACCAGTAAAAGGATATTCGAAACAATTTTAGGGTTCTGTCAGAACTACTGCGAACATTTATGATTTAACCGATTTTTATAAAATTTAAAATAAAAGCAATTGAAAACCAATAAAAGGAAATCCAATCCATTTTTTTGGGTTCCGTGAGAATAGGCATGATGACAGTAAACAAGAATCCCTAAAATAATGTATTTATCTACTGTAATACACTCAATATATTTTGAAATAAATATTTATTTTCATTTATAAGGCGAGATTATTAAATTAATTAATAAAATAAAACTACAAAATTCAGGCGTCCGCCATGCTCAGTTGAACACCAATCAAATTGAATTTCACGCCTCTGTACAAACTGTTGCTATCATATAAATTCCGTACGAAACTCAACAATCACTACACTTATTGTTTTAATCCGTATTTATAGAGCATTTAGTGATACCTATCGATATATTGCTTAGTTTTGAATTCCCGATAACAAATTAAGTCATGGAAGAAGGATTTACCAAGGCATACAGCTCTAATTTGCCTAGAGTTAATTCCTTAATGCTGCTGGAGGTTGTAGCATCAAAGAAAGACTTCTATTTAACAGAATTTAGAAATGTTAAAACTACAATGTAAGTAAAATACTAATAATCTTTGAAACTAATTATTTAAAATAATAAGTTTATTTAAAAAAGCACCGCTTCATATGTTTAGTGTTAGAGGTTATGTTATTTAAATAATGTTTTTATTATATAATTGCTTACCTATAAATTTCGGTAAATATTTACAAGTGGGGCTCCATCTATTTTTGGCTATAAAATCTGATCTAATGAAGATATCGACTTGGTTTTTGCGCTATTATATTCTCCTTCTCGGCGGATTTAATATTATCACATGATAATATAAAATCACATATAAAAGACACACACCATATAAAATATATGATACAAAATAACAACTTACATCAAAATGATCTTCACATAAATAAATAAGAGAATTTAGGTGCATGACTTAGATCTCGCCATGCAAGATATCTTATTATTTTGTTGTGTGGCATGTAAACAAACAATTTATTAGGCGTTTTTAATGACGTATTAACGCACTGAGAAACCACACTCCACTTATACACTTTTGAATTCGTGTCTGAATAAAATATATCTGATTTTTTTGCTTTAACTTCCTAGTGTTTACAATCCAAATACATAGGCGTGACATCACAAGCAGGCGCCATGACATCAGGCACCGTTTTAGCGCTAATTTTAAACATATATAATAAAATAGCAAATTTAATTTTACGAAACGCACTGGACCAAAACAGACAGATTTGTAAAACAGACAGATTGCAATTGATGAAAAACTTTGTCATTTTGAAACAATCTAGTAATTTTTACGACGTTTTATAAGACTATTTAACGAAAGATAGGTGCCTTGATTTAATTTATAAACATTAACATGTAGAAAGTAATCGGTTGGTATCTAAAGTAAGAAATTTATTTTGAATTTTCATTAATTTTGCACAAAGAAAACAAACTTAACATCGCTGCTCTCAGCCTTTTCAAAGGCCACTTTGGTTACCCTTAAGTAACTTACGTTATCATCATTCCCTTATTTAGATGTTCGTGGTGGTCGCAAACAAACATCAGGCGAAGCCATTGGTGCCGTGCGGTAAGTTATGTAAGATGTAAATACTTACCGTCGAGTCAGTGGGCCACCAACCGAAGCAATGCTGAAATTGTTAAGTTTTTTTTAGCTTTGCATACCATGTCTGAAATCTCTATGTATGTCTCTGCCACAGAATATAGCGAAATTCAAATTGACTCGTCAAAGTTGATGAGACTCAAACAAGAAGTAGAGAAAAAACGGCCGAAATTGATAAACAGAAAGGGTGAGATTTTTCATCATGATAATGCCAGAGTACACACACCTTTAGCCAATCAGCAAATATTGAGTTTGGTTATGAAGTGTTAATGCATCCACCATACAGCCCTGACCTTACACCCGCCGATTTTCATCTGATTCGGTTTCTTCACAATTCTTTAGCTAGTGTTAGGTTAACATCAAGAGAGGACTATCAAATCTACTTGTCAGTTTTTTTGATCAGAAGTTCCAAAATTTCTATAAGAAATGACATTGTCACTACCTACTTTATAAACTTGAGGATATCGAGTAGGATATGGAGGTTTTGATAGGAATAGGATAGGGCACTGCTATCTCTAGAAGGAAAAATAATGTGGACAGCAGTTTGAAGATTGCAGGTGTGCATGCCCACGTACCCCTATACAAAGTCAGACAGGCTTTGTACAGAAATAGGTCTGGAGTAAGTACAGTAATATGTAACTTCTTATCACAATACAATACAAAGACATCGCTAAATATAAAAAATGAATGAATTAATTCATGTCATGAGGTTTAGAAATTAAGAGAAGTAACAATCGAAAACAATAATTAAATTAACAGGGTAATTTAAGGATTTTTTCTATGATTTAAGTCTATGAACAGCAAGAAGCAAAGGGAATATGGGGCCTTGCTTGCTATGTGGGTGAACAAAATATTTCGCAGTAAACTTGTTTAAATATTCATAATGTGGTCCTGGTTTTACATGTATACGCGACAGTGATATTTTGTTGTGGTAAGAGGAACATAAAGTAGAATTAATGCAGTGGAGAATGAAAACATGTGAGGCCTTTGAAAGATTACATATCCAATTAGTAAATACGAGTCTTGGTATGATTCGAAAGATGAAGTGACGAGAGTAGAAAAAGTTATGTTGAGATTTAACTATTTAAAAAGAATAAATTAAAGAAATTTATAATGCAAATGTGTGATCAAGGGGTGTTCTAAAAAAATTTATACAGATCAAATAGATGGTATATTAAGAGTTACATTTAAACAGACAAGATCACATAAAATATGTGATAAATATCAGTGAACCAAGATTGTACAAGCATTACAAGCACAGACGTAACCTATCGCAGGAGGGGAGGGCAGCTGCCTCCTCTGGAAATTGTATGTTCTACAATATATTACGCCCCGTTTACACGATTTGACCTAAAAAGATCTGACTTGCCCCCCTCTAGGCCAAAAGCTGGGTACACCTATGTATACAATTTTGAGCACATTGGCAAATTGAGATGTGATGTTATATTACCTTGGGATCTTATATTAATTTCTCGGCAAATACTTATTTTTTTGCATGGTAGAAATAAATTTTATGCTTATGAAAGTGTTTCGATACTTACATATATTTTTAAAAACAACATTAATAACAAATCTATACCAATTTATGAGAAATATTAATGACATTATTATCAAATTAGAATACAAATTAAAACTACTACAAGCATTACAAACATTTATTACTACTTATAAACTTATGACATAAATCAGTAAAATGATCGAATCTGGTAACAATTCTACCAGATAACTTGAGCTTATATTTAATTTGCATATGGCCTAAGATCAAGTATCATAAGGAAAAGGCGATCATTAAATGTCCATGGTTCTAAAAAAAATTGTGATAATTGTTACAACCTGTAACAAGGTTAAGGTAACAAATCACAATTGAAATCATTTTTACTTGTTTTTGTATTTTGAAGACATATTTTTGTATTTTGAAGACATATTATGATAAAAAGCTTACATAAACTATATACGATTTTGTTTTTTTCTAGAAAATTAAAATTATATTGCATATCCCTGAATTTGTTACTTTTTTCAGGGATTCAAGCAGTCTTTTACAAATTAAACAATTTTTCTTCTTAGACTGTTGACAGAAATTGAACAACTAAAAGAGAAATACATGATATTTTTTACATATTTTGTGGAGAATTTCACAAAACATGCAAGAGAAAAAATATATATTTTTTAAATAATATGTAAACAACTATTGTAGGTACATAGAAAATCCCTAAATAGACTTCGCGTAACTTTGCATTGTGTGCTTTGCACAGTAGGGTAACTGCTTTTCTTTCTAAAATTGTAAATAGAACAAGTTTTTCAGTTTGCAGATTATTTGGATGCTTGAAAAATGTAAAGAATGAAAGACACACAATACATAAGTAGATTCTTCAATTCATTTTTTCTAGTGAATTTTCAGTAATAAATTTTGATTAACCCATAATTATATTCTGCAATCTTTGATTAAGTGTTACTTTCAGAGTTGGGCAAAGTAAGTAAGCAATATTATGGAACTTGAAGTTGAAGGTACCAATGTAATTGAATGCCAAAGATTTGACTAATGCAAATATTAAATATTTGTCATTAATCAAATCAATGTCTATCTTTATAAAATTAGAATAATTAAAAAAAAACTATAAATTGTTAACAAATCTGCTAATGGCTTTCTACATGCTCATTTGAAATGCTCTGCAATTTAATACCATCGAGCTTGTTATGTTTGTGCTTGCAGTTTTTTTTTAAATTTGTATCAAAAAAGTGGATCCCACTATCAAATTTAAATAATTAGATTGCCATGTAGAAATTTGTAAAATGGTGATTGTTGAATTTCACCATTATAAGAACTGTTTTAATCCTAATAAAACAAATTGTAATTGATTCAATCGAATGTCAATTGGTCAATGACTTACACACAACTAAAAAACAATTAGTGAAGCAACTGTAAAGGAATAAAAAGCAAGCTATTCCATTGCATATCAATACAACGAAGTAAGCAAGGAACAATGGATCTATTTACTGCAACCAATTCATGAGTCATTAAAGAATTAAGAATTGGTATTCGTCAGATTCTCATTCAGATCTGTGATGACACAACCTAAAGAGACCATCTCAATTCCAAAATGCTGTCGATGTCATCTGTTATACGAAGATAAGTTTAGAAACATTAGGTTTTATAGTCATATTGATTCATTGGTCTATGAATAAAGTATAATGTGCTTGTTCATTGTTCTTTTTTTTTTCAATTAATAGAAAAAAAAACCTGGTTAAAGATAAGAGTTAGACTCCCACATTCAGAGTTTTATAATAAACCGTTATGCAATTTGCAATTGCACAAAATTTAAATGAAATGGACATTACATGAAAGCTTACAAATTTTAAATGTTGCATTTAGATTGACATCAACCTATGTATGATTGAATGGTAAATACCTTTTGTATTAAAAATTATATGCATGTCCATATAGGTTGGTGACTAGATAGTAACTATTCTAGTCATTCGAAAACTAAAAATTGTGAATTACCAAAAGAGCTCAACAGATTTGAATGAAAGATTAGTAAAACTTGAATTGGTTTTACTAATTTTTAATCAATATCTGAGTTAATATGAAACTCCTATAATTATGTCTTTTTTGTATCTGCTCAAAAACAACAAACAATTTTGGAAGTTGAAAAACTACTAAATATACTCCTAAAAGGAAACGCAATTTAAGAATGCTTAATGCATTTTTAAAAAGTACCCCATATGATTGTAACCCAAAAATTGAAATTTCCGTCCTTATTTTGAATATGGAAAGGTAACACAAAATTTTCTTTTTTACCTAGATGGACATGCCAAAGATTTTCTTCTGCCTTTGTAAAAATAATACCAACATTTAAAGAAATTGGGTCCAGGAAAAAGCTTTTACTGTTTATCCGTAAGAACCATAAAAATAACTATAAACAAAAGAAAGCAGTCGAATTGATAAAAATAGTTTATTTTTACTATATTACCTTCCAAATCGAAATCATGTTGCACACAATCACTTTGCACAACATGTTGCACATGTTAAACCACATGTTAAACCAAACGAATGCTTATGAGCTAAGTATTTTTACAAATTCACCTTTCAAGCGTACAAATTTATGGTTTATCATTTAATTTTATGATTGATTTCCCATAAAATATTTGAGTCAATCATCTTTGCTATGAAACCATTTTTAAGTTCTATATGCAAATAGAAATGCAAGAATATTGACATTAACAAAAATAATCGTGACATCTATTCACCTCCTAAAAGTAAAAGTCCAAATACAAATATTCTTTTCACTGACAACCTGCAATGTAACAGCACTACACTGGAACCTGTAAATAAATTGTGTAAGTCTCAATTCAGAGCGAGCACATGGAGAGTGAAACATAAACAAAAGAAATTTGATATCTGAAAAACCACTTTTGAATATTTCATACTTAAAGAATAAATTATTGAAGGGCGACATACGTCAACTAAATGGATTGGTTATTGTGATGATCCAATTTTAAAAGGAAAATTTAAATTTTGTGATAGTGACAGTCATCATTAAAAAGTTCAAAAAAAGGTTCCTGGATTTATTTTGTTCCTTTTTAATAAATAGATCTTGGGTTAAATTATAGTCTACAAAAGCTGTGTATCTATAACAATGTTTATGCAAATGCAAACATAAATCTCTGTCAATTAAGATACATTAATATTGAATTCAATTTGATTATTTCAGTAAACTTGCAAAATTAAATATTAACATTTACAGGAATAAAGAATGTTTTAATCCTTTGAAGACTTTTGGACATATCAGACATACAAAATTGTGACAGAAGCTAATCCTGGATATATCAAAAAAAATATTTGTACTTTATTATCATGTAATCAAAGAATAAAAACAAATATATATATATATATATATATATCATTGTATTGAATTACAAATCTTTTTATATGAATGCAAAATTATCAACTTCCTTTTACACTCATATTAAACAAGATTGGATATGTCCAAACACAATGAATAATTAATTGTCAGTTTTTATTTTAATATGATTTTAATTGCTTTAATAGCTTATACATAGCCGTAAAGCTGATATAGAAATCTTGAATTGGATTTGAAACTTAAGTAAACTTTATAAATCAATTGATATGAAAATAGTTATTTTTTATAAATTATTTACTGATTTTAATAGCAATGTAAGAGACCTGAAATTTATTACTTACATCATATGAAAATGTATTTAATTAGTTAATCACTATGAGATTGCAATATATGTAATTCCATCGTGAGATGAATGCAATTTTTCTGCACTCTGGAAACCAATATTAAAAAAATTGTTTCTAGGCGCAAGTCATATTATAAATTCACATTTTGTAGAAAAGATAAAGTAATTTTAAGAAAGTATTGTAGGTTATATGTTCTTTAACAAGTTTGATACATAGTATTATCATTTGGCATAGTAAACTACAAATATTGTGATTATTGTATGTTGTTAAATCTGATATGTTACCTATCCCAAGTGGAAACTGACGCCAGGCGGTGCATCTACTCGTCGTTGTTGGCGTCGTCGGGCGCGGGCGTGTGCCACGTCAGCCGCTCCTCATAGAATTGAATTACAACCTGAAAGTTGAAAATGTCATTTATGTTCTATATTTTCATGATGCAAATCTACTTTCTTACACTAGAAACTATGCCCTCCTTCATATTTCATCATCATTTCTGATTCCCATCTGATTCCTATTCTTAAGTAATTTATCTCTTTAAAAAACTATTTTCAAACTTGTTAAACTGCTGAACACGTTAGAAATATAACAAAAAAGGAGTTTAAATTAGTTTATAATGATAAATAAATGTTTTAAATAGACAAAATATTAATTCAAAACAAACATTGCTTCATTCAAAAAAACTTGCCTGAATTCAGTCTTTTTAAAAATTTAATATCAATAAACAACAAAAATCAGAAGCTAAAGATTTTCTTAATAATTTCGAAACCACTCCGCCAATCAGTTCTAAAATATAATTAGCTTTATTTCTAATGAAACTGAATCAAATGTTTTAAGCTCCGTCAAAATAGTTAAATTTATTCGAGATGTTTTACAATAAAATAGTTATCAATAAAAAATTTTCAAAAAATAACATTTAAGATATTTTGGTCAATTGATTTTTTATGAAATGCATTTACTTTTTCAGTTTAAAAAAAAGGCATTAAATGACATTAAGTCCTGTCTGAATTTTAAGCTTTAAGAACTTAAAAATACTGAAACTACTCTGAAATAGTGTAGTGATATTGTTTACATTTTCTGGCCTGAAAATCGCAAATCCCTCAGCTGGCCCGCAAGATCAATTGCTGTCCAAGTTTTTTATATACACTAGGGTGCTTTTTTTTTTGAATTATTTTTTTCGGTCCCATGGTGAAATTTTGTTGGAAGTACCGTAAAAAAAATTCCTTGAAAGTTTGAGTCCTTAATATTAATATTAAGTACTAGACCAAGGCGTGTAAAGATTTCCCATTTAAAATACACGTAAGACTTGATTTTTTTTCTTTTAAATTTTATAACTCAGAGGCATTTACTGGGATTATCTTGCCCAAAGACAGGTCTTCTTCAGAATTGAACGCTCTACAAAAGTCTCCATTACAGTAAAGTCATGACTTCCACTCACGGGTAGTACAGGCCCCTAAACCTAATTTTTCCATAAAATTCGCGTTTTTGATTCACCTCATAAACAACACTAACTACGGAAAAATTGTAAATGACAAACTTGTAGGAAATAAAATTTCCTACAAAAAAGTCTTTGGCACCAAATCGTTAATGTTAATACTTTTTGAGATATAGAGATTTTAAGTTAAAGTGGTATGGAACTCTTAAGTTAAATTGTTAAATAAATTAATTTTACTATAAATTGTCATTTAAACTGTCATTTTCTTCACTGTGTCACTTCACAAGTGGTCATTTAAACCACAAACCTACAAGTTTGTCATTTACAATTTTTCTGTAGCTAGTGTTGTTTACGGGGTAAATTCAAAAAAACGCGGATTTTATAGAAAAATTAGGTTTAGGGGCCTGTACTACCCCATAGGTGGAAGTTATGACTTTACTGTAATGGAGACTTTTGTAGAGCGTTCAATTCTGAAGACCTGTCTTTGGGCAAGATAATCCCAGTAAATGCCTCTGAGTTATAAAATTTAAAGGAAAAAAAATCCAAGTCTTACGTGTATTTTAAATGGGAAATCTTTACACGCCTTGGTCTAGTACTTAATATTAATATTAAGGACTCAAACTTTCAAGGAATTTTTTTTACGGTACTTCCAACAAAATTTCACCATGGGACCGAAAAAAAAAATAATTAAAAAAAAAGCACCCTAATATACACTCAGTAACTATTATTCATAGTTTAAAATTTCTCTTAGTTATTGCAATAAGAATTGAGTTATGACAAAGTTGAAGAGAAATAATTTTTACAAATCCATGATTCGGCATGGTCTTCTTATGACGAAGTACCACTTAACTAACCTATATAATTATAATCCGCTGAATTACCTGTGGGCATCGCACATTTGCCTGCTTAGCTGGCACCAGATCTGCCTCATCCGTGCCCTGCCACTTCATCAGGAACATTAATTCTCCGCTACTATCTGTTGCACCTGTGACAATCAGCACATTCCTACTGCTTGCTTAAAACTTCCATAGCATATCGGCATGACAATGTCTTATAATGTATAATACCCAGTATAATCTTTACCCAAACTTTTGTAATACAAATATCAATGAAATGATTTACAAAATAAAGCATTTTTTTATGCAGGAATTTTGATCTTTTTTTAACAACATTAAATAAACAACGATCCATAACGGACACTATTTCATTTAGTGACAGTATTATGTCTTTTACTAAAATTTCCAAACACATATAGTTAAAACTTAAATAATTGTATAGTGGTTTGAGTTATCACAATATTTACATTTGAATTTGATTGTTCAAATGTTAACTCAGGGCACTGTTCAATAAACTTTTAACTTAGAACACCACCACACTCCGCATCCCAGAGAGCATCTAAAATGGTCAGTCCTAAGATGTTCTCACCATATCATTAACAACAATAACTGGTAACCCTCAACATGCACTAGGTTAGCACGGAAGCTTGAAATTCATGTTCTCTATACTAACTACCACATATTGATCGTAACTTGATTTGTGAAGAAAAATATCCCCCAGTACATCAGTTTTCAGACTGGTGAGCCTTATGTGAGGTCTCATCATACATTTTGAAGTTATACTTCTTTAGGCGCGTTATGAAAAAATGATGAGAGTGAAATTTTAAGATGCGCGCGCATCAGTGTAACACAAAATTAACAGGTTGAAGCTGCCCGTTTCAAATGAATGTTGAATTCAAAACATAATGAGAGAATTTATGTTGCACTTAATGTAAGAAAATAAATATTTATTTAATTTTCAAAATTTAAATGAAATTTAGCATGCATGTATAAATCGGATGACAATTCAATATTATTTTTTACAGTGGATACACTAAAAGGAGTATAAAGTGATACCCTCTTCACAGAGTAAAATAACCCATCTTGAGATTGAAACAAAAAAATATTGGTTTAACAAATCATGAAGAAAATGTTGGTAAATAGCTTTCATTCAATTTAAATTTGTAAACAACTTCGTTGAATTTTAATATATATTATACTGCTACTAGCTGCACAGGTCATTCACTTCAACACAAGTAGAGTGCTTTTGGCAGAAAGCAACTCTTTAATGTTCACATAATCAATAACAAAACTTACCGATAATCTTCTCAGGTTCAAGTCCCCTATCGAAGCCAGAAGCCTTTTTGTCATCACTTTTCCCCTTCTTGGCGCCTTTTAGGTCTGGTGTGGCTGCAGAGGTGGACTTCCGTTTTTTAGTATCCTTCTCGGTTTTACTGGTACTCTTTCCCTCTGTAATATGAAACACCAATTAATTGGCCTTGTTTTTTCTTATACATATTCAATCACCTGTGAGTGATACACTCAATAGTAACATAGGAGAAAAAAGAACAATAAGTCACTATATTACACAACTGTAATATATGATTAGCAGAGCATTTTTCATTTACTATCTACATTATTTCAGATGAAAATTTGCAAAGTGGAATAATTTGCATAAAATTCAAGCCACAATTTCTAAAGGGGGAAACTGGTCTGAAAGCATTAGCTTTGTATTCTAATTTCATGTCACCATTTTAGTGACAAAGATTTGAAAAGCATAGTTGTATTCAATAAAAAAAATCAATTTTGCATACCATAAAGCATACATTTTTCCATTATCATTAACATTATTTCCGAATATTTGCATCAAGGGATATAAACTTTGGGAAAAGCATTTCAACTTTATAGCGAAAAATTTTAATATGATTTATGTATTAAATATTATACAAATATAAAAAATAGTAATAAATACACTATAGGTCATATCATTTATGTAAATTCCTAGTCTTTAGATCCTTAAAGCATATTACTTGATTTTTAAAATAGAAAATAACTGTTTAAAACGACTAAAAATATAAAAGTATATTGGATCTTCACCATGATTTTAAGTCACTATTCATAAAGATTGGAAATAAGCATTAGTAACCTATGTTATTAATAATTATAAAAAACTAAAGTTTGCTACCACTATTTATTTTAATATCACATATGCTTTCTGTATCATGAATATGTTGTTAGTGGAGTTGCATAAAAGTTTACCGGCTTCTTTTTTCTTCCTTGCTTCCTCAAAGGCCTGGATTAAGTCAGGGCAGTCCAAGTTCTCTTCTGGTTCCCAAGTGTTATCCTCATCACTGTAACCTTTCCATTTCAGATAATATTCCACCTAAAAATACAAAACAATAATTGTAATAATTAAAATTAAGAATTTCAAATTCATTTATTTATAATAATTCAACACTGAAATCAATTTCTGTTCTGATTATGATAGTAAAAATTTCATATCATATATTTGCTATGAATCCATATTATAAAATTTTAAAACAAATTATTATGTAATATATCCTACATTTTAAAAACTAAAGTGTAAAGGATACATATAAAAATATAGACTTAATATTGCTAAGCAATGACTATCATCTCCAAGCATCATTAAGAAATAAATAAAAAAATAAATGCCCATTTCTGTTCTGAATATGATATCAAAAATTTTCACATGTATTTTACATGAAGCTATTATTATACAAAGTCATATACGTATTATGTAATATATCATATAGCAGTCTGAAAACTAAAATGTAAGGCATGGACATGAAAGAAATACAAAGAATGAAGTATTGCTAATCAACAATTTACAGACCCAAAGTAAGGGTAAGGCAGTTTGTAATAAATGCAACAAGACTTTTAAGACATTCGCATTTATGCAAGTTCACTGGCTCACTGTCATTTCATCAAACTCACATTCATGTTATCCCACTGTTTTCCTGTTGATCTTTACAAACTCAATTTCAGCAAGCATGGTAACTGTTCAAATTTCTATTGTAATAATAGTATTTTATCAAAAAACTTGGATAAAATTTTCTGTACACAACTACTCTATCCACTCAGAAGCCTGCTGCTATACAATTCTACAGAAATTCATCGCTTAGCAATACTCTGGTTGGTTTTTTTAAATCCATGGCGAAGTATTTTTTATGTTTTAAGATTGTAATTAAGTTCTTCAAAATTATAAAGAACTATTATAATAAGTGGCTACCAACAAACTACCTATAAAACAGAAATAAACCTTTTAAATTCAAAAAGATATAATTAACAAAAGGCCTTAAAGATGTTACCAAAATAAGACTTTACCAAATTGTATGTTGATGATAATTATAAGACCAATTCAACATATGAATATGATTTATCAATGCAATGACTACTTACTTTGCCATTACGTACACGCCTATCGAGGACTTTCTCTACAGAGAACTCTTCTTCGCCTTCGGGTTCCGCATCTTTCTTTTTGTCAGCCATTTTGCCTTTAAGCTCTGTATGTGAACTGAAATAATTTCTGTTCTTATTGAAACGGTAAAGAATATACATCTGCCTTAGAATAAATAAGCACATTAAGAACTTTAAACTATATTTCTTCATTACTGTTCTCACCTATAATATCTACGCTAGGTTTCTAAAATATTTAGATCAATAACACACAGGAGTACCTCTGACGCTAGAAGTTTGGATCTTGTAATTTTCAGTCACTTTACCTTGCATTACAATATATATGATTATAAGATAACCCTATGCCCAGCAATTGATCTACGTAAGTTGATAATATTTTTTATAACAAAGGCTGTTGCAAACATTTTTAGCCAAAGAGTTTTTATTCATTGGTGGTAAGCCGAAAGGCCAAAGTTTTTATTCATTGGTGGTAAGCTGAAAGGGAGTTTTAAAATAAATCTCTGGAAAAAAGAACTAGCTATCAACAATTACATTCTTATTTTTATGACAATATGCCAACTGCCAATTGATATCAACAATGAGTATCACACATCAAGAAATTCAGAATGAACTAATGTTTGAAACACAGGCAGTTTCTGCGATTATGCATGAGCATCTCACAGTAAGGAAAGTTAATACGGTATGTATATCTCATTCTGCCTCAGGACAAAAATTCTGATGTGTGTGTATTGATGTAGGTCTATGATAAAATATCTCAAAGGAAGAAGGGCACTACGAGTGTGTTACATCCTAACTCTATGGACAAATCTTGGGTTTTTAGTTACGATGCTCTTATAAAATAGCAATCCACAGAATAAGTATTCAAGGAAGACTATTTACGTACCAGGCATTTGCAGGCAAAAAGCAAATAAAAATAACGACTGTCTTGTATTTCCATTGTATTGCCCATTAGCATAATTATACTACAAGATCAAATAATTGTTAAAAATGAGTAATACTGAGATGTTTGTCTACCTTTAGCCTTTCACCTAAAACACAGAGCTCGAGGGATTTTTATTATAATTTTAAAGCGGAAAATGAGCATGAGAGCCACTGCAGCAAATAGTCACTACAGGCTATGGACACTCAATCATTAAAGGAGTCACTAATGCATTGTTGACCTTTTGCATCAAAACAACACAACCAAGCAGACAACTGTTAAAACTATGAACTTTTAGCTACTACTGGTCCATACGAAATACCCCATCTACCTTACAACCCAGATCTGATCTGAATATTTTCTGTTTTCCATCATCAAAACATGTACCATAGATGACAATTTAAAACTTTGGAAAAAACTGTACAAGCAAATGTATTCTGACTTTCCATAAGTTGTTTTTTAAATAACTTGAAAACTGGTTAATTCAAATGAACAAATGCAAAAAGGCTTGAGTGCATTTTGAAAGACTAATTAAACATTATTCACACTTTTATTACTTTTAATAATACATAATGTACAGTATATTGTTTGTTATCCAAATGCGCAATAGCTTTTAAGTAAAGTTTCATTTCCTAAAAATAACATCTGGAAATATGCAAGCATTTGGAAAGGGATTTAAATAAAGTGGAGGCTCACTTATCTGGATTCACAATTATCCGGATTGTAAACTGTGATCAAATAACTACGTAGTCTAATTCGTGCATGCATGGACATGGTGCAACTGACACTATTTGTTGGCACCCTGAACAATATCAGCCCCACGTGTTACGTTATTTTGTATTTTTTTTATTTGATGCACATGAAGTGACCCGACCTAAAGACCAGGTTATGTGGAATTTTTATCCACTGAAAATATTTACTTAGGAGTGACTACTGTTAAAGCTAATGCCCTTATTTTACTCATGGACTCAAGCTTTGCCAAATGTCAAAGCATAAACTTCCTTCAAACATAGCACTCAGGGGTATGTTTGAAGACTAGGTGTCGCATGGGGATGAGATAGAAAGTTTTTGAGCAGGCTTACCAGGTCGATTTGAGATGACAAGAGAGATTAAATCACCTCTTTGAGTGATACACATTCTATTATAGTTTAATTATTGCATCGGATTCGCTCTAACACTGAATTTTTTCGCAAAGTTCACGAGCTTATTTGTATCGATAACTAAAATTATCAACATGAGTTATTTCAAATTGTTCATCATGGATAACTGATTGTTTTGTTGTGGGCAGAGTGCTGTGGAGTTGCACCATTATTATTTTGATCGGACAGTTACCAATAATTACACTGTTGCATCATGATAAAAAATTTAAAGCATAAGAATGTTTTATTATCACTTAAAAATGTACTTCCATAACAAGTGATATAAACAAATATACAGATTCAATTTTGTAGGATGCCCGCTAATTAAATAGTGAAAACAAGGGTAAACACTGAAAAGTGATGAAAAAACTAAAAAATTAACTTATAAAAGAAGTTTTTTTACTAACATGATTAACCGCTTTATAAATATCAGGACTCCTTTAATTTCCAAGAACTTAAAAAGGATATGGATAAACACCGAAATATTCATTAACTTATTAGACAAAACTTTTGTCTAAATTACAGAAAAGAAAATGAATTTACTTTTGTTTTAAGTAGAAAATTAACATAATGTATTACACATAAAAACATGATAACATGCCTATAAAATATAGGCATGTTATCATGCCATATGCGGGTGAGATTGGTTATCTGTCTAAAACTAATACTATATAAAAAAATCACTTTCTTTATATATTTAATTAACCAGGTTTTCGATCACCTAAATGCCTTATGATAGCAAGTGGTGCAGTTTGAGCGTCCACTGTACAAACAAGTGATGTGAATAAAACTTACTTTAAAATTATTTATTTTTATTATACTCCCGGAAACTTTTGCTAAATTTAATGAATATTATAAACTCATGAAAATTATAAACTTAAGAAACACTAATGTCAATGAGCACTCCAGATGGAAACATATAAAGTCTTGTACAAAATTGAGCACACAATTATTTTAGGTGAAACATCTCTGTGTATTTTCACTGTTTGTGTCCTTTTATACTAAATTATCAGTTTTATATGTTTATATTTTTCAAAATATTTACATGACAATCTTCTTAATAAAATTTTTTCACAAGTGTAAATCAGTTGCATTCCACTATCATACGAATATTATTACAACATATTAAGTATGGTTTAGAGCCAAATAGAAAAGTTCTGATAAATTGTCAAAGCTATTAACATTTATATTGTTTTGACTTAGCATGCTCTAGCGCAAATGGTGTTTACATGACAATCTTCTTAATAAAATTTTTTCACAAGTGTAAATCAGTTGCATTCCACTATCATACGAATATTATTACAACATATTAAGTATGGTTTAGAGCCAAATAGAAAAGTTCTGATAAATTGTCAAAGCTATTAACATTTATATTGTTTTGACTTAGCATGCTCTAGCGCAAATGGTGTTGTCTTCTGATCGAGTCCACATATTTCTTCTTAAACCCAATAGCATTTTTTAAATAAGGGTATGTAATTTTTTCAAATAGGCTCAGGGACCCTGGTCCAATGGGGGCCCCGAAAACCATCATTGTCATTCAACTTATATACAAAAATACATTCTATTTTCATTCACATATTATTTGGCTTTCAAAAAGAGTCCCAAACTGTGTGCACCCAAAGATCAAAACTTATATGTTCAAGGACACCAGTTCTGTATGCCTAAGGAACCTGGGTCTGTGCCTAATGGCTCTAACTTTGTGCCCAAGGATCCAGCCTCTGTGTACTTAAGGGTCCCTTTATAGCTAGCCTAAAATAGCCCTGCTTAGACTCAGAGAAAAGATAATTTTTCTTCAATTGTTCACCAAACATGCACTTTAGCTTATAATAGTGACATTTTTATACTTCAATTGTCACAATGTATACATATAGACATACATTATTAAAGCATTGTATAATTGATCATAATAAGCATAATTTTTATCTATGCTTGTTTTGAAGTTAAATCAGTAGTCATCTTCGACTCCTTCCACAAGCTTGACGCGTGCTTCATTAGATGTGCCACCGTTTTATGTATTGTTTTGAATGTAGTAATGTTTATATTCTACTCGCAAACCAATAAGATGTTTTTTTTTATATCGATTTCAATTTGGAAAACTCATACAAAAATTCTCATTTGATAAAATATGTAACATAAGCACCGAGATAGTTCACAGATGTCCGTCTGCTTGGTACGATCTTTTCAACATCTCTTTTCACTCGCTAATTTCGATCGTTTTATATTTTCATATTGAATAAAATGAAAGAACCAAACAGCACGCCTAAGAACACAAAAACGCACCTAAAAATAACCTGTAGCAATAGTGCTTTATCAATAACTCTAACAACTGTTAATATAAACTTTACGTGAACTTTAATAAAATGGTTTGATTAGAAAATAAATTAAGAATAACAATATTAAAGAACACTAAACAAAACAATACCATATTTATCACAGTCACGCCATTTTGAATTGACGTACAATACTTTTGAATAAAAACAATTTCAGATAAAACTCAGTAACTTAAGTCGTGCGCCTAACAATACGAAATATAATGATAAGAAAAAAATAATAAAACCTTAATATTGGTTTGCATCTTACCTTTTAATAAAAGAAGCACAAAAAGCCGGCGAAGCGTCTTTCACTCAACACAAATTTAATTTTTCACGTGCTATAAAACTTGTTTCTTGGATTCCAGTCTAAAAATTCCAATTAAGAATGAAGCTCATGAGCGATTTTTGTCTATGTTAGGACATCAATTTATTAAGTCAGTGAATTTTGTGTAGAGTACAGAACGCAAATATGGCGGCGTGATAACTTTTATCCGACCTTTAGTGGCTTATAACAAAACCGAAACTAAAAAAATTAAAGACACTCTTCTCAACCATACACGTCTAAGGAAAAAAATTGTAATTGTAATATAATTGCCAACTTTCTATTTTAGATTAATGATGTATTTGTTGAATTTGACCACGACAATGAGCCGTGGTAACAAAGTGGTAAAAATTTCATCTTCAAATCAAAGAACATAAAGTTCGATCCTGACCACGGGTGAATTGATAAACTTTTTAACTTAAATCAAATTATTGTACACGCTCCATGTTCTGTATAGTATATTATGCCACTGGTCCACACACTATTATTAAAACTAAAAATTTCAAAATAAAAAACATTTTTATTTCATGGGATATAAAATAATACTTGAAATGCTTCATAATTTTTTGCTAATTTATTTTTTACCACTCGTTCGAAAATCTGTTTACTTTGAAAAAGAACGAGCAAAAATTTAAGGGTAACTCCTTCCTAATTTCATCATTCACAGTCAAGAGAAATACAGGACCATTTATGAAGGATATAACTTGATAAAAAGTCGAGCCGCCTATGGACATGGATATTTGTCTTTTATATATTTGCAGGTTGCATAATACCCTTTTTTACTGAGTGACTGTTTAGTAATACTCTTAAATTTATATACTTAAGTTTAAATCTTATATATTCACAGGGACTCTATTGAATATGCGCACAAAGATTTATATTTTTTGTCATGTTAATCATCCTGGGCTAACATTGAAACTACGCGATGTACTTTGATAAAACTTGCTAAAGTGACAAATTACGGTATCGATCAATGTTTAACGTGTTTTTCCTAAGAGAATAAAATTTCCATAAGAGTTAGTTAAGAAAAGAGAACCAAAGTATTACGAGAAAAATATATCAAAGTTTTTTTTCAATGCTCAATGTCAATCTCACGGACTAGCTGTTCACCTGAACGGCTGCACTGTAAAAACGAGCATAAAGTGCAAAGTCTTCGATGCATCTATTCCTAGTGGAGTGGAGAATAGCAGGATGGAGAACATATAATATGGATCAACGGAGTCCCCTGTTGCGGGAAAACTATATGGATCATGAGAACTTTCGAATCGGGGAGGAACATGGTCATAACCACAACAATAGAAGCAGCAAGAGACGTCAGGGAAAAGCTTGCTAGCCGACACAAATAGTAAGTCAGTCCTGGTAAATTGCTTCCGGGGTCAACTGATGAAAGAACTGCGGTCAACTGATCGTAGATGAAGACCTCATGAACCATTTTGGAGCCATTGTAATGGTTCTGGCGGGTGCAAAAGAGGTCTTCCTGATAGGCGATGTCAAACAACTCCCCTTTGTCGACATACTGAATCTTTTCGCAATGGAGTGCACTCTTTCAAATCTGGTAGCGACAGTCACAAAAGAACTACTCTGCACCTACAGAAACCCGATGGATGTGGCATATGCCATCAATGAGGTATATAGTGGCATATACTCGTCCAAGACTCAGGTCCGATCATTGCAACTGGAAAGCTACAGTGACACACAAACCTCGAAAGACCTCAAAAAACTCTCTGTCTGACATACTCACAGGTAGAGAAAGAATCCCTTTTTATTCAAGGATTCAGATAGGGAAAAGGGTCACATATCCTGACTATTCACGAAGCGCAGCGCCTGACGTCCAAAGGAACGATTATTGTGCGGACCATGACGAAACAAAAGTTACACGACCGTATACTACACGCCGTGGTGGCGATTACGCACCACACTATCAAATATGTGTATTACACCGACGACAATGAGCACGCAGTTGGCAGATTTATCAAAAGGGCCATGGCTGGCAGCGAAAATAAAATAAAAGAAAACAAAGCAAAAATTGCAATATGGAACAGAGATAAGGCTCTTATAGACATCCTAATGAAGAGATGAAGAAAATGTCCGACCCTATAACGGGACATAACAAAGAATATCCAATCAGGAACTACGTTTACGTACAAGTGTTTTGTGATATGAAGACGGGTAGAACGTAAGAAATGGTTTTCAAAATTGTATGTGAACATTATAGACACTAATTGTTATAAGTAGGCATATCAATATGAAATGTAATGAACTGTTTATATGTATTAATATAAAGGCCAATGTTAATATATAATTATTGTGTGTTAGTATATAATTATTGTAAGTTAGAGTTAAGAAACATATATTTATTTTATAAAAATAAAAGAGGTTGGAAACAAAATAATCCTGCTTGTGGTGACGATGATGGCATGTCGCAAGGTTACCTATGATATGATTGAGCATAGCGATGGCTGCATCATCGTAACAAGGGTGTGCTGGTGCTGCGAAGTGAGATGAAGATAAAAAAAAGAAAAAAAATGTTCTTAGTCTAATAAGTGTAAATAGTAGATGAGTGAGTAATTTATATTATAAAAAAAATAAAAATAAAGAAATAATAAAATGTAGTAGGGTGCCGAGTGAGCGAATGAAATACAAGTTGTTAGATTAAAATAAATTAAAAATGTTACATCTCTAAAACAAAACAAAGTTGTAACAATTAAATTAAGTACCAAACAAGAAATTATTATTAAAAATCCATGGGACCAAAAATGGAAAATGTAACAAACTAAAAAAGAAATAAAAAAAGTTGAGGACTAGTAGTCTGTAGATTCTACTTATTGCAGAAAAAAAAAATGAATTTGTGACTGTATAGTCGACAAACATCTAAACACAGTTTAGTTTTATTTCTGGACCTGTGTTTGTGTCCATCACTGTTTCTTTTAAACATTTCTAATGTTTTTACGTGCAATAAATTTTCATCTATGAATTGGTTGCCAGAGTTAAGATTTTAATTTCCTTATTTATTATTAAGAGGTACACAAAATCTGAACTAATGAATCACGCAAACGGCCCGTTTCTGCAACAGAAAAATCATTAATATCCGTGGTATGTCCCCAAAGCAAGATGTCATACGACACCAGGCTATGGAACAGTTACAAGAAACTAATCTAGCAATTTCGATGTCTGATAAGTTTCGTGTTTTTTTGCTACGTAGACGGCAGAACTAAGCATTTTTGCGAACTTACTGATATAAGAACAATCTCTTACCTAAAGTGATTCTCAGGAATACAGTAACATTAACAAACTCCAATTCTTCGTTTCATGCTGAAATGTTTTCGGATCGTTATTTTACATTTGGAAGTGAGTGTTTTATACATTTTGTTTTCATTGCATTAAATAGCAGGTTATTTGTAGTAAACCACTTCTATATTTTGGAATAGGAATGTTCACATTGTCTAAACCGGGCTGTGTTCCATTAACTTTGGATAACAAAAAAGTATCATGTGTAAACAATAATATCTCATGAACATCGTTATGAAGACCAGATAGGTCGTGTATATAGACTAAAAAGGGAACTGGACGAAAAATTGATCCCTGTGATACATCTATGTAGATTACAAATCCAGATGGTTTCACGTCATGCACATCAATCTTCTGAACTGTATTATTCAAATATGATATCAGAATCGGTATTATATCGGTATAGAGATCATAGTAGTATAGAGAGCCATCATGGACGAGCGTGAAAGGGTTAAGATCCAAGCTTTTCAATCTGCAATAGAAATGTGGGAACATATGATATCGCAGTAGGGTAATTAATTATTATAAAATCAATGAATAAACACTAGTTTACAAATTTTTAATTTTTGACTGTTGCCGCAAACTTTATTATGGTTGTTATTTACTTATTACACGTTATTTACAAATCTACCCTTAGAAGTTATTGTGCAGCTGAAATGACTTTATTGTTAATTTTCATCATTTAAGTGTTTTTGTTTGCTGATAATGTGCATGATTTATTTTGATCACATCAATCTTCAAAGTTTCTTCAACATGACTATTTTAAGAAAAAGTTGTGTAAACGATCCAAATCATTTTTGCTACATACGTTTGATGTACCTATGTGTGTAACTTTTTAATAAAATTTTTCTTAGTAGATTTATCATTTTTTTCTGATCGTAGATATCTGAAACTCAAAAACTAGAGCTGATCGATAATAATTTCCATTCATATATTTTAACTCAGCATGCCATGTATAGCCAACAACAGTTAAAAATTTTCCGGCAACTGATGCTTTGTAAACTAGTGTTATCAAATAAATGTGAAGTGAAATATTAATCCAATATTTTATTAGTTGTTTGAACTCTCTAGTTCATTTCTTTCTGTCATATCAGTCATGTTTTTTAACCTCTAGATTTTTTAATTGTTGGTTAAATTGACAATTAAGGGAGACAGCTATTTAATCGGAAAATCAATATTTATAGGTATATAACAAGAACTATATTGATTTTATTTCTGATACGATTTTTCTAATATCTTTTATGTACATGACAATTAATTCAAAAGGTATAGGCATCACATAATGAAATGAAATCAAATTAACACTAATCAAATATAACTATTAAATGAAAATAAAACCATTCGAATGCAATGTTTTTAATAATCGTTGAATTCAGTAAATTTACCAAACATCCTATCAAAAGTATTGTTTTATTATTTATATTCTGAGAATTTAACAGCGGAGTTTATTCAGGAATTCATAAATATCCAAATCAGTTTTCAAAACACATTTTCCAGCCACACACGAGACATTTCTTCGATTACCTTCTCAAATTCAGTCAGTACATCTTTCTGTGATGAAAACTGTTTATCTCAAGCTGGTTTTTAACTCCTCATTATGAAAATAGAAAAATTTTCACAAATTGGTAAGGCACTTCTTTCAGTACAATTTTTATAAATCGAGTTTTTACCAAATCTAGACGTTTTAGAGCTTTAAAAATCTCTTTTGACCATTATTCTTTCACTAATTTTGAACGATTAATAGATCGAAACGCAGTTCGTGACATTTGAAAGTAGTCCAATTAACATAAGAGTTTCTGAAAATTTAAACTAACTTCGCCTGGCAGATTTTTCGAGAACTTTCAAAAATAACATTTTCATAAAAATGCTATTTAAAATAATTTTTAGCTTCCTTTACGGATCGACACTAAAAGCTAATGAGCTCTTTTCCCCGAATAATTGCATCGAATGCCGGAAGTGGGGTAAAAATAGATTTATTTGTTTAAGAGATAACATTAGAGAATTTTTTTTGAAAAACTTTTCTCACAATATTTTTTAAATTCTTCTAACCGATAAATTTAAATGTGACAGGCTTTTTACATTGAAAAACAAAGTCAAATTTTGCATAATACATTAAAATAGTTATACGGACGGATTCTATGGATATTGTTAAAGGACATTTCACAAAAAAGTGTTTTTTTCCAATTAACATACAATTTAATTATGTTTAGTATTCTGTTATTTTTTCCTGTTTAAAAAAAAATATGAGCTAAAAGCCGAAAAGCAAATCAAATTTTAATGGAAGGATATCGTGGTTTTAATTTTTAAATCAAATACGTTTTTTTTTTGTAAATTTAGATTTTTGAAGTCAAATTGTTCACAACCTTTTTTAATTATATTTCTGAACTGAAAGTGCTTGAAAAAGCACTAAAATTTATTGTTATTTATAATTTCCAATGAGAAAATAGCTAAAAATTAAAAAAATCGCTTTTTCGACGATGTCTTTTGTTCAATTTAATGAACCTTAATTAGATTAGACACGTTCACGAAAGCTTTTTAAAGTCAAAAATTGATCTCTCAATAGACTTTAAGATCGTTCCAAAAAACATTTTGTTCATTTTTTTTTATTTACGATAACTTTCGACAAAAAGTAATTATTATTATCTTGTTTTGTATGAACACAATTTTTAATCTTGCCTATCTTTTTTTTATATCGTAATTCCTATATCTTAACTAACATCGCATACTATGAAGATGTTAATGAGAAAATAAAAATAAATGGGTACCGTGCTCTGTTCTTTTGTTACAAACTTCATGGAAGAAAAATCTGCCACGTAAGTAAATACTCTAACGTCAAATGGTCCATATCAAAGGAATGTTTTACTGTGGCTTTAGCTTAGTTTGGAGTGTGCTAACATTTGGCATGACTACACATATGTGTATGTTTTCATGGGCGCATCGGCTCTTGCGCGTATTTCGTCTGTTGAGTGTCATTCGATTTGTAATCGAAATTGGCTACCAATCGAAGTGCACGTGGTTTGGTCTTCAAAAGCATTGAGTTTTTATTTTATATTTGTCCCAGAAAAGTGACTTACACGTGATTAGAAAAGAAAAAAGTACAGGTAATAACAAAATATATTTTTTATCGAACATAATTAAATTAAAATTGTGACATCTAAAGAAAGAGCGGCATCTGTTTGACGAAAAATAACAGCGAGGATTATGAACTCGGTGAAGAGCAAATGTCGTAGAGCAAAATCGGCCAATGTCACGTCCAAGTAAGGCAAATCTTACGGAGTTCGCTAGGGATGTAACCATGCGTAACAGTATATAACATTCAGTATCCAAATTATACATTATGTCAACTAAGTCTTCTCGATCTCGTGCTTATATCTGGACACTTGGAGCTTTTGTATTTTCTCTTTAGAGAATATGGTGTCCTCTTTGATAGTATTCTGACGATATCTAGGCTCAAAAATCATCGACTTTGTTTATGACATTTCTATAATTACAGAAAAACGTAAAAATGTAATAGAGTGCTAAACTTCGTTACTTCATTGCTGAAGAATTTATGTAAAGTGCTAAGCAAACACTATAATAATTGTGAACGGTTTAATTTTTCGTAGAATTATAATTTGGGGCTTACTAATGACAGTAATGGTTGATAATGGCCCTTCTCACAAAAATGATAACATTTTTAAAAAAGAGTAATATATTAGGTAGTATGTGTAATATTTGGAAAAGTACAATAGCAACGCAAGGGAAATAATATTTTTTTCCTATTTATTTCTTTTTATTCTTGTTCGACTGACGAAACATCATAATCGCGTTGCAACCATCGTACGGATCTCCAGTGTATCCAGGTCTGCATGTACACTCAGCTATGTGGTTGACAGCCTGCACAAAGTAAAATAGCATTTTTTCACAATCACATATTTTTTAAGTAAAAAAAATATTTTTAAGAATTTTATTGACTACACATTTTGTGCTATTTTAGTAAAGTTGTCAGCAGGTTGCTTCCAATCCTTAGAATGGGTGAAGACACCAATGAGTTTTTAAGTAGAGTCTGTATTTTATTTTATTTAAATTGTCTGTATTTGTCTGTTCACTGGTAAATAAAACTATCCCGTATACAAAACTTCTTGTTATTTTCATATGTGTTGTCTATATACATATTCGAAGTCAGGAAATTCGAAAATTTAAACAGGAATGTATTTTCAAACTCCTTACAATCAAGAACGAAATTACATACATTTACGAGCTCTTTCAAGCTCTAAATAATTTTGAATGCCTAAAGATGCGTTTGAAATAAAACCAGCCTAAATAAAAAAGTTCAGTTGCTCGTGAAAACATTTATTTTTTATTCAATCCGTCAATTCAACTAATCAATCAATAGTGGAGAAGTTAAATATGCTTTTAAAAATTGTAATGTTTTCTTGTAATGTATTGTTACACTTCTTTTGTAATTTTTTAAACATTGTTAAATTTAATTAGAATAGCACACCAATGATCTATAAAAAAAAATAGGTTAACCCTGTAGACCAACCCTGAAACTCCCCGCTATTTTCGAGTTCAAAACACTCGAAAATATTGGGGATTTGACGCGATTTTTTGAGTAAAAAAACGGTTTGTTTCGATTTCTTTTGACAACGATTTCTCGCAAACGAATCAACCGATTTTGACTCGGTTTGCGGCAATCAACGTGTTTTTTCAGGGTCAAGAGCTGGTTAGAATTTAAAATCGATCGGTCAAGCCGTTTCTTAGTTATTCTAAAAAAAACTGTTTTTTTCGATTTCTTTCGACGACAATTTCTCACAAACGAATCAACCGATTTTGGACCGGTTTGCGGCAATCGACGTTTTTTAATAGCTTAAGGGCTGATTAGATTTTGGAATTGATCGGTAAAGCCATTTTAAAGTTATTTTGAAAAAACCACTTTTAAAAATTTTTTTCTTAGTTTTTTGAAAATTTCTTAAAATCTACCGGTCTAAATCGACCCAAACTTTCAGGAAATCTAAGTTTGGTGCATGCACACACACACACACACACACACACACACACACACACACACATCCACACAGACATACGAACATCATCTCAGGGATGATCAGGGAAGCTTCCTAGACCCTCAGAACGTCGAGATCTGATGAGAACTCGATTTTTGCAAAATGGAGTGAAACCAATAACTTTCCGAAAATTTTTGAAAATTTTCAATTTTCTTAGCGGGAAGTTAAAAAGGGAAGATGCAGAGTCAGTGTAACGGCGATTTCTTCATCGCCGCGTAAGCCGAACTTTGGATTTATTCCACAGTTGCCTAGGAGAACAGATTTCTTGCGGCGTGTAAGCAAAATGATGGACAGCGTTGATATTCAGACTTCTTTATTACAGCACGAGCTTCACTTGTGGCGGCTGGAGTACATCTGCGACGGATGCATTATTATTTGTTTTCCGCTCTTGCAACTAGAAGGAGGTAAAAAATGTATAACGCACACCCTCGTGCCCGTGCGCCTGGGTAGTGTAGGGCTGAAACCCACTAAAAAAGTCCCCGTGAAGAAAACATTGCTGGTTCGGCGATGCTGTTAGCTGATTTTATATTCAGCTTTACCTGACGCGGCCGGACTACACACAGGGGTGTCGACGGCACGTGACTTGCCTTGTGGGGGATCCCTAAAAAATTCCGTAGATGGCGCATCCGCCTACACATATGAGCTGCGTACATTATATTCAAGGGGGCGTGGCTATGGACTTCACATATTGCACGTATGAGCGTTCGTTCGCGGATCTTCCACACTCCTTTCTTGCGGGTGCAGGTGCGGGACGTAAGACTTATGTTGCCTCATGCCCGTGCGTCTTTTCGTTGGGGATACGACCCCGACGGTCCAGTAGTGATGGCCCCATTTCAGGGGTCCAAATTTGAAGAATTCCTGAGCCAACTGGAGATCAAGATCAGTTGTCAGTGGGTACACCGACATCATCTTCGACCGTCACGGCCGTCTCTGGGAGTGATGGTGAAGTGGTGGGTCGCCGCTCCGTCCCGACCGGAGAAACTCGACGATGGAGAACCTCGACGATACGGAAAAACTACGACGATCACTCACTTGCCGTATGAGCGTCACATGCGCTCGGTACACTGATTCGCGAGCGTACCTTATAGACCGCTGCGGTTCTCGGCCTCCCATTGGTCCCCCTCGTCAAAGCACAATTTTATATGAAACTCATATGTGCACCACAATAATTTCGTATTTACAATTAAATACGACACAATAAACAAAACAAGAAATATTTTAACACAATAAATATACACAAACAATAAACACAGGCAAAAATAGACAAATATTACGAATTAACAATTAATCTCTACTCGGGTTACAAAAAGACAATTATTTAGATTATTTAATCCAAACACACACAAAAATATAATTAAACACAAAAGAAACCTTAAACTAAGTCCGTTTACATAACAAATAATACACATTTGTTTACACACTAATACAAAGAGCGCGGCTGTCCGTAACAGTCGGTTACTGTTTTAACGTCGAAAAATGGTTCAAAATGTAAATAATTTGTATAGATATAAAAAAATATGTAAATAAAAAAGTGGCTTTGTTATTATAACAACAGAGTCGGTATTATTAAACGACCGAATAAGGTAACAACGCACTAAAACAGAGACCCGTGTCGCTTAGGTCTATTTCCTTTAAGTCTCGTTATCTCTCGACTTTAGATGCTACTTTAAATAAATAAACAGAGAATACTCTATCGAATACTAATTGTAATACAAGACTGAGCATCTACCACAAATAAACTAAATTTTGCTTATCGAACATAAGAAATACAATCCTGTTTCAAAGCGTTTGATGTATTATTTTTGCATTTTTTGCATAGGGCTTCGACGTCGTTACGTAAGGTGCGATGAAATTACACTGGGTGCAATGAGTACTAAACTGTCCGTTTTAGCACTCATTTATCACAGTCGTTTTTGAGCGTGAAACTGTGCATCTTGTCTTTTTTATATAGTAATATTGCACACTTATCGAGGACCAATGTCACTAAAATAGAATGGTGTAATTGGACTGCTGTGATAATAAAGCTAAAGGTTTAGCACTTGAACTATCTCAGCTATGCTCGGGCTTGCTGGAATTGTCTAGAGATGCACTTTGACCATGAAAGATTCTCAGCGTCTGATGATGGAACCGGAAGGTAGGCACTAGTACACTATAACGGAACAACGTATCCTAGTTTTTCTTATGCTTAAATCTCGTTTAACTTACTTATTTTAAATATAAAATGAAATGAAAATTATAATTCGAAAAGTACGTGTGTATATAAATACACGCACCCTCTTTTAATTAATAATATTTTTTGATGATGATGTATTTTGAAAAAAACAAGTCAATGAGAACGGTTTAATAGCATTTAACGCAGTTTTGAAATTATAGAGTTATGTACATTTTGAATCAGATCAGTTTGGTGGTTTTGGAAGAAGCAGGAACAGATAACATAAATCATAACTAAAATTATTTGAGGTGTATTTTTGATTTACGCTGAGAAGTAACTTAATGCTTTGATTATAACGGAAACAACGATAAAAACAATAGTTCGTTTTTAATAAGGATGTATGTCGCGGCTCTATTTGAGAGAATATAGAATGACTAATAGTATTAACTATATAATAATAAACTATAATTTATTTTCTAAGTAAGGATTTCCCTCTTAAAAGTTTTAAAGTGTGCCCGGATAGCTGAGAAAAAAACTAGGTGTATTACACATGGCAGACGCCTACGCCCCAAATCCGGGGCGTGTGTCGAAAATCGTCTATTGGTCCGCGTCCAACGGTTAACTTCACTCATTTTCGCACTTCCCCTAATAGTATTTATAGTAATGGAGTCCTTCTTTAACCCACGCTTTAATTTATTGTAATCCTTGCCTACCCAGCGACTGCTCCGAGTTCTTCTGTTCTCTATGGTGTAGAGTATGGACTCTAATTTGAAGAGGGAAAATGGCGTAAACAATAACAGAGAAATCCTTATTAATAAAATTAATTAAAAAATGCTTTCACGGAATCAACACAAGAAATTAAGAATATTAAGATCGTCACACAATTTCATTAACTACATTTTAATATAAATATCATATATAAATATAAAGCAATACAACACGTTTATGTCCATATTTAAATTATCTTTAGAAAAGATATATCATCTAACTTCGTACTTAAAGAAATATGAAGCAAATTCAATCGCTATTGCTTAAAAAATATATTTGTAATGGTAACTTCCTTTCATTAAAATTCCTGCACTGTTAACCAGCGTCATGGGAGGAAATTCCCTCTGATTGGCTAGACACGTGTGCGGCATCAATGAAGAAGGATGTCAACGAAGTGTGTATGTTGTGTGGAAAGTTAATTTGGAAGGCAGCCAGCGCCTGCTCAAGTCTTTACGTAAGACATTAAGTTACGAAACCGGATTAACACGAATGACCACTGCACTTTAAACTATTTATTATTTAACGAAGGTTAAATCTGGATGTTTTTCTTCATATTTTATTTATGTTTGAGATTAGATTTATCCTTTAGACTATTGACGCTATCGTGTTAAATACCATATAGTATGGACGTGACTACTAACTCACATTGCAATTGGTATTAGTACCACAGGCGTCGTCACAAACATCAACGCAAGTCATAAGGTCACAACTCTGGTCCGTCGGACAATCGCTGTTGCCTGAAAAAAAACTGTCCAATTAGATTTACTGATACATTTTTTTTTATGGTTCGATCTCGACGCTGGTTTAGCTACCGATCAAACAGCAAAATGCAAATATTCCGTTACATTGAAAAATGGATCTACAACGAGAACATTTTCACTTGTCGATTTTGTACGATTTGAAAGAGTTCAAATGTCGTCCAAGGACATTAGCTCTTCCAAAGCAAATTTTGAAAGTTCCAATTTGACAAATTTAAGCGTGGTACAGTGTATTTGGTGAACGATGAGAAAGTAGAAGCCGTTTGACAGTTTTTACAAAAAATGACGTGTTAGCAGCAAATTAAATTAAAGAGAAATAAGATGAATTAAGTACGAAGAGATTCAGCGCATACTGTAGATTGGATCGGTAAGACTACATTAAATTCTACATGGGCATCTTCGTGTAAGGAAGCTAGGTTTACGCTGGGTACTAAGTAATCTAGCGCATGTTCAGAAGTGGGTTAGAGTAGAATGATGCCGTTATGTGATAGCAAAGCAGGTTGGTCTAGGCACTTTAGTAATGGGTGATAAATCATGAATTTATCAGTATAATACAGAAATTAAATTTCTGACAGCGTTTTCATAGCACGTTTCTTTTTCTTTGACGAGGCATGTAGTGTCGATGTACTTACGAAGGCAAAGGAGTAACACTGCTGAGTGGTAGGTTACAAAAATTTCGACAAAAGTTTTTATTACTGTGAACAACAAGCAAACGATCGACTGTCTTCGTGGGATAATACTGCTATACCCGATAGTGTCCGCGCACTCTGCGTTCTAGGAAGGGAATGTTCTATACAGAATCCCTTTCAGATTCATAGGCCACCTAACTTGAGCTAACTTCCGCCTTGGCACAGTGTGACTTATTTTATTCTCCAAACTAAAATCAACTAAAAGGGAAACAGTCTTCATCACTGGAAGATCTATTAGCTATATTTAAGAAGGCGGTTGAAAAAGGTCTGACGTGCAGTGAACAATGTATTTGAAACGGGGTAATAAGAAAATTGTAACCTGCAATATATATTTGTATTGCAATTTTGTAACGGTAGTTTGTGGTATCGCATATCGTAAAATTTACGGCTTCCTTACATATAAAAGTCGTGAGTTTTTCTCAGTTAAACAAAGACTCATAATATTTCTGTTCACATATTTTGCTTATTAATAAAGTTATATCCAACATACTGCTGCACTCGGTTCTGAGGAGTTGCGTCAGCGGTTCCCCTGAGGAGCCAGATGGGCACGAGCAGATGCTGTCGTTGTTTTCGCCAACGTAGTGAGTATGAATCCCACAGGTATGCGAGCCGCGAGTCATCACATCGTCGGTCAATGATTTGCCTCCAACTGAAAAACGGTTTGAATGAAAGCTGTTTAGAGGTCGTGAGCGAAATATAGAGGCAGCACTATTGTTGAAGTAGTGACAAAAAAAAACAATTGCTATCATTAATGGGATAATTAATAAGAAATAGAAAAAGATAATACAAAACGGTTTACGACCGGTAATCATCCATCATATTTCAGGTAGAAATGATCCAAAAGATGAATAAATAATTATGTCCGGGTACATATTAAATAACAATGATGGAAGAAAAAACATTTAAACTACGGACTTAATATAACTACTGAGGTTATAGATTATACTCCACGTAAGTTGCAACTTTAGTCACGTTATAGGTTTATCATTTTTTCAAGATTCACCACAGCTACTCGGCGAAAAACAATATCATTTCTCTGGCTAATCGACTTTATGTTTTCGACGCGATGTACTTAAATAAATCTGATTTTAACAGGCTAATCAAAAGAAAAACATCGCTGATATAACGCATACTGTCAAAAAGAAAATAATTGAAACGATTAGAGAAATTAAAAAAAAAAAACCCCGATCTCATTATCACCTCTGTATCTTTGAGAGTGAAAGTATATACCAGGTAAGTAATAAGACGTTGTAATGAACCAGGAAAAGAAAAATGTGTTTATGTGGAAAGAGATGTCACCTCCGATAAGATACCGTATAATAATAAGTTGAGTAAATGCGTTTCATATTTACAAATGCAATGAACTGGTGCGAGTATTGACCGCTTTATAAAAAAACAGATAAAGTTTTGTGTTCGATGGCTGGATCCTTTTCTTAGAGGTGTCTAAATGCATAAAACAGGTGTATGTGTTTACCTTCAATATATGGATAGAGAAGAACAGCTATCAGCATCACCGCCGTCAACCGGCACGAATAGTCAGCCATCCGTAAGATATAATAAGGGAAGACCTTTTTGAAAAAACAAATTTTTATTAACATTTTTTATAAATCTCATTAGTCGGCTTTTCTTAAGCTCGTATAACGGTTTGAACACATGTAATATCTAAAAACGAGTTCTTCAAATTTTAGTCTCTGTTTTTCTGAGGTAATCTTTGAAACGGACGAACCAATTTCGTTGGGCCTTTCGTTAAAAGATAGAGCATTTTTCGATAAGTAATCTAAATTACTTTTTTTATCCCGGAAATATTAGGGTTCGTGTGCCAAACGCCAAAAGCTGTTCAAATCAACGACTAGATATCAGTAATGAGCTGGTTAAATAGTTATATTTGAACAATACTTTTCAAATTTAACATGATATTGTTCCCATTGAACTTCAACATTATGTAAATAGAGCAGGGTACAACTACTTAGGTAACATACCCATACCACGTCACTAGTTTAGGGGTTTCTTCAAATACAACGTTTGGTCACAGGGTTTGTTAAGGTTTCGTCACGTAAGTTACGTGACGACGTAAGGTTACGTCAGTGGCGCAGGAGGGTCCTTGTCACTACGGTTCAGACCAACTACGGTTGGTCACCGAGGATAGGGCAGGGGGTCTGATGGGGTGGCAGGGGGCAGGGGGCAGGTAAAAAAATTGTAAAATATGGGTCACGTAATATGGGTATGTTCCCTTAGTGCCGAAGCTGCAGTGGTAACTCCCGCCCGAGTCATGGTTATGGCTTTGTCAATTTTGAATTAATATTGAAATAAATGTTCTAAACAAAGATATTAATATTAAACTTTAAAAATGGTATTTCCGGCAATTGGAACGATGACAAAATTCGGTGGCAGGAACAAGGCAAAATATTTTTTCTGAATACTCTTCGCAGTACACGCGCAAAGCATTCATAAAGGTTATACATCTCTCCGTAAAGGCAAAGAGTCGAGCTGGTAGGACGTTATCAGGCCGCCGACGATTTCAGGTGCTTGACATTGGAAACCCCTTGGAGGAAGAATTTGATATTGAGGTGGCCCGGTCCAGAGGCGAGTACAATACCTACTCCGGATATGGTCGGACCTGTGCCTTGCTAAGAGTAAAAGCCGATAGTCCGGCTTAAGGTTCTGTCAGTCCCTTGTATTTCTTTATTTCGAAAAATAAATATAAATTTTTATTGTAATATTATATAGGCGTTGTCAGATTTTCAGATTCAGATCAAATCAGATCAGATCTCAAATTTTGCATAAAATCTATGCACGTAGAAAAAATAAAGTTTTGTCGTATAATTTATATAGCTTTATCACATTTTTCAATGCATATATTTATTTTGCTATTTTTTACAGTATTTCAAAAAGTAATGTGAAAGTTTGAATTCAAATTCAAAGTACCATTTCACATAAATTGTGACATAAAAAAAATTGTCAACGAAGGTATTGTGTTACAAATTGTATAGCTTATATTTCAAATAGAAATAGTATGTAAATTTTTTTTTACTTTCCTTGTAGACGGTATTGCCTGTAGGTACTATTTATTTTACACAAATAAATGGGTAAACTGACTGATATATCAACGGACAGCCCAAACTACTTGGTCTAGAGATTTGAATTTTGCTCAAAGGTTTCTGTTAACGTAGACGAGCACTGAGAAAGGATTTTTGGTAATTCTACCCCTAAGGAGGTTAAAATGGTAAAATACTGTTGTTTCTGAAATCGATACCGTTGAAGCGATGTATGTCAAACTTAACGTTTTAGTGACTTACAGAAATTGAACAATAATTGCCACACATTTTTTTTCAAAATTAACTAGAAAGCGGTAGGTAAAATAAGGAGTAATATTTTGTATGGAAAATCGAAACCGCTAAGGATATTGATGTCAAAATTTATATTTTAACTAGTCATTATTATTAAAAAAACGATGGCATGTATAGTTTTTTAAAGTAACCTGATATGAGGAGATCAAAATTGAGAGTGGGACCACGATTGAGAGTAGAATCAGAAACAAGATCCAGGTCGAAACCAAAAGTGGGACCGCGATCGAGAGTGAAATGAAAGGCTACTTTAGAACAAGGCCTAGGTCGAAACCAAAAAAAGGGACTACGATCGGGATCGAGACTGTAACAGAGCAACGCGGGTATCGGGATCGAGAACGGGTTATGATCTGCCTCGATTGAGAACGTGATAGGTCGACGTATAAAATTAAGGAATTCGTTCTATGTCCACGCGGGCGGAGCCGCAGGTAAAAACTAGTATTACGCAAAAGGCTTATCTATAGGACTTGTGCTGGAAAATAAAAGTGAACTGAAAATAAGTAACGATTCAAGTTGAACTACGTAATCATTTTGATAGAATAATGATTATCTCTGTGTTAATTCACAATTTGTTCCATGATATAGATAAACAAAATAAATAAGTATCTGCAGGATTTAGAATTTTCTTAAAAATCTATTTTAACAATCATCGCAAGCTATACAAGACATTAGGTATGAAACTCTATTCCTATTAAATGATTTTCTAAAAAAATCACAGACTGACAATACAATTGACGATTGGGTTCCTAGTGATTCATGCATAAATACCATTATTAATATTTTTGTTTAATTTTTATACAATATAATTTATATAATGCATGTACACAGAATTTTTTAAAATAGCCGGTACATATAACGGAAAATATACTGTACAATTATATTAAGATTAAGGCTTATATGAAAATTAAATAATGAAATATGTTATAATGTATATAATATCGTCGTTTACATACTATTTTAGTAACTGTAAGATGTAGAAATTAATTTTGAGAATCAAAGGATATAGAATGTACTAATACAGATGTCAGAGAGGGGTGTGGTTTGAAAGAAGATGTGAATAGAGTGGAAAAAGATATGTGGCTGTGGTTTGTCCATCTACAAAGGATGAATGAAAGTATACTCTACCTATGGAGCGAAATGAGTAAAATGTTAGGGTTGCCTTAGAAAATCTTGTGCAAACCAAATTGCTGACATATTTTGGAAATTTTAAGAATCCGATTTAGACAACCTTGCATTAAACAATTTAATCAGTACTGTAAGAGACAAATGCAAGGAAAGCACCATGTGGAAATCTGTGATCTCTGCCTACCCTGCTGCAAAATAGACGTGAGTTTATAATAAATATGTAAGGTTTTTCACTTTTTTTTGGTCAAATAATAAAATTGTACTTTGAAGTCAAATAAATAGCAACGGATGTAAATACTTTGCAAAACCAATATCAGGACATTGATACTGGATACTCGGACACTGACAATTCAATATTCATTGATAAATAAAAAAAAAGAAAATCAAATATGAAAAATGGACTCACTTTTATAGTACGTCTGTTAATGAGCAGTCGCCAAGGAATAAAACTTGCAGCGGGGCATCGCACTTTTTATATCCTACGCTGCGACACTGCGGTTCGGTCCAACAGAATCAGGTTGGTTACATTAGTTGAGTTGCACAAAAAAGTTTGTATGAACGCTAGAACATTGAAACACGTCAGTGGTCATTGTCCGATAAAGATTACAGCGCTTATAAAAATCTTGAGGAATAATGTCTCCTTAGGATTCATAAAAAACATAAAAAAAAACCTTCAGAAAAACCTAACAAAATAAGTAACTAAGCTTTCATAACTTAGTTCTTAAATAAGTATACATGAAACTAAATTTGTATGATTAAATTACTAGTTGAGGTTTTAATCCTGATTTTCCACGTTCCAAAGAGTTTTATTAGAAACATTTATCGTTTCTAATGAGCTAATTAAACAAAAAGTTGCTTTTTTAAATTTGAACTGATGATATTAAAGTAACTTAAAATTGAGTCTGCTTCATAGTCTATCGTAAAATGTGACGACAAGAAAGATGTGTAACCACTTTCATAATACTTTTGTAAATGTTTACGTGATAAATGTAGTACTGTGGAAACCTTTCGTAATGTAATATTTATTATGTATTTTAACGTGTGTTTATATACATAAACACACGTTAAAATATATAATAAATATTACATTACGAAATATATTACAGCACCTAAAAATAAATAAAGTCCATGTAAAAGCGTAAGTAATATCTGAATGTGCGATTTAATATTTTTTTCGTGTGTTTAGTTTTTATAAGGTTCTACAGATTCGCCATGATGTAGTAGCTACTCCAAATTTACATTACAGCGTTTTTCACTAAACTTTTGAAAGCTACCTCCAAAACCATAAGCAATAAACTATGTCAGTATATCGGATTACTTGTCAAAGAAAAGATCCCCAGTGTTGAAATTTGAATTTTACGGATTGGTAAAAATTTTCGCCGTTACATAACCAGATTGTTTAAACTAATTATATCTCATACTATGTTTTGGTAATCGATTGTTGTAAATCACTTCATTGATTCATACCAAACTCCCGATACCATGTTTCGAGTATCAATTAATATGTATATCGTAACGAACTGAACAATTAATTATATAACACTAATGTTATTTTAGGAAAATTCATAGTAATAGTATTATGTTGCTGATTTAATTTCTTGGCACCTTACTAAAACATTTTTAGTGATGTGCACAAACTATCATTTCGACATGTCTTTTTAAAAACTTTGCATTGGTTTTAATAGCTCTATTCCTGATCATTGTTTATTGCTATTATACTTTAATAGCCACTAGTTAAGTTTTTCGCTTCATGAAATGTCAGCCGTTTACGGGAGGATAATGATTTGACCGACTGGTTTGTGAAGCCTTTTCTTGTTAGCACAACAATGTTCTAGTATAGACTCTTTACTGCAACGACTCTTTGACTGCAATCCGCTACATGATTATAATTACGATTCTGTTACAGCTAATTCAGTTTTAAATACAATAACCGGAATCATTGTTGCTTCAACAAAGGTCTTTTTATAGTCTTCATGTCAATGTAACTAGCCAGGTGTATCACAAGAAAAAGGTTACCATAATAAAACAATGTACTTAGTTCATTATTATTTTTATCAGAAATGCCGTTATGGTGTGGAGTATCGGTTTCTATGCAGCTCAGAATAAGAACGAAGTAGGATTGCATAGTCCACCGACTTACCTGCTACCTATACCTACAAACGGTAAAGAAGGATGGTAAAAACATGTTAGATGGTGTAAATACATCTACGAGAAGATTAAATTGCGTCCGGCTGTTACTATTCACTCGATGAATTCCTTATGCTGTATATCCTTAAATATTGAAATGATTCAGCCACTGATAGTCATTGGTAATTACGTAATAATATTCTATGAATGTTCTAATGTATCTCTTTCTTCATGAAAAATGGATTTTTATCAGATACACATTGGCTTTACTGACTTTTAGAATTTGTTTGCTTAAGAGAAAATATATGAACATTTTAAATTAAAATTTCCGTGCAGATCTTTTTAAGAGAAAAATTAAAATATTCTGTCTCATTGAGAAATAGAGCTATAAAAAGAATATTTTCATTGGAAGATTTTCTAAGACTTAAAATCTCCAATAAATCGAGAAGAATAATTTGATTAACTTTGAATGACGTTCAAAGAAGTTTCAAACAAATTTAAGTTAAGGGACGGATAATTTATTGGACGAAGAAAGTCCATTTTTTCCACTCTTATTCTGACGTATTTCAGCTTAGTATTTTTGTACAAAAGCACAAAATAAGTATGATATGGGCAATAGTTAATTTAATCAGTTCAAAAACTAACACCCTCGTTTGCTAAAAATAACGATCTAAAAAATATGAAACAGGAAAATATTCTTTCTTAAGTTATTATGTACAAAATATTCAATATTTATTATTTATTAAATAAATAACTTACCCATAAAATATTTTGAGGTATTTTACATTAAATTATTAATAGTGATGTTCAGAGGAGAGTCGTGGATAAATGCCATCCGTTCTAATTAA
>BGZK01001989.1:0-88292 GCA_005406025.1 Eumeta japonica | reverse complement strand
TATATACAGAGGTGTCGGTTATGTAACGATGATGGTGTCGCGAGTTCAATGGTTTTTTCCCCATCTCAAAAATGCTCAACGCGTTTAAAGGAGTTTTCACTTCAATTATATTGTAATATTTAATCTCACTTGGAAATTAATGCTACATATAATATTTATAATTATTTATAAATTAATACCAATATTACGAATCAAAAAAAGTCTTAACGTAGACTACAATATATTGTATCAGACTAAACCAAATTAAACATGTCTCATACGTGTTCTAGAAGATTCGCCAACCTGAAATCTCGAAACGAGTACTCACGTGTCCGTGCACGTGGTGCGGGAGGCGCTGGAGTAGGGACGGCGAACGGTACCGTGGTGTGGGAAATAGTTCAAGTGGGTCGAGCTTTGAAAGACCTCTGGTCGTGGAGTAGAGGAAGAGGCACATGCGACTCGACGCCGGTCTCGTAACCGTCGAGGCGGTTCCTTCTATATCAGAGTAGTGAGGACACAGGCGACACAGCATCCTGGCATTTCGAAGCAGGTGTTCTAGAGGCGCGGCTGTTTCGGGAAGATCGTGTGTTGAATCGTCATTACGTGTACAGTACAACGCACGAAACTTTACCACTTTGAAGTTCCTGTTAATAATATAATGCGCAGATTTAATACTCCCCGACCCTTCTGTCTTCTCCCCGGCGCTCCTGTTTCAACCATTGCGACGCTTTCGTGACTAACTTCCCAGCGGCAGAGTTTCGTGCGTTGTGCTGTATCCTACGTTCAGCGGTCATTTACTTTTATGTATCATTTCTAAAGTAGACAATATTATGGCTCGTGCGTTCCTCGTTTTTCCGTCGGAGATCGCTGTTTGTTATATGTAATTTGTTATTCAGAACAAAAATAGTGAGTTATAATGTACCTTAAAAAATTGAATGTTTTCGGTCAATATCTGGTTTACGATTTGTATCAAATTGTATTCCTACAGGAATTATCTAATTCAAGATAAACGATGTACGATATACATGTAATTGTTTAAAATTTTATTAGAACAAATCTTTTTTTACATAATGTTAGTTGTTCAAGATTCATTTTCGCGAGTCTCGAGGGTTTAATAAGGGGTCATCGTAATTATGATTGATTTTTAAATTTTAGATAACAGTAGAACCTCGATAACTCAAACCTCGGTAACTTAAAAACCTCTATAACTTCAAAAAATAATATGTTCCTTCCCATCAGAGCCCAAAACCTCTATAACTTAAAATATGCAATACAATAACTTAAATAAGTAATCCCTGTATTGGCCCTCAGTAACTTAAAGAAATGTTTCCACAACCTCTATAACATAAAATTGTTTGTCAATGAGTCATTTAGAAAGAGTGTGCAAAACAAAAGGTTTCAGTATTTATTGCTTGCACGTGTTAACTAGTTAAATTGTTAACGTAAACAATACATATGTCACCTATTGTTTGCTTCTTCGAAATTCCTTAAAGCTTTGAGGTGGTTAGCCTTAAGACATAAGTAAGCCTTGGATCATAAGTTTTTGATCATTGTCCTGGAAACATCGCTTTACTTACTGTGTGATAAAACTGGCTTAAAATGAGTTCAAAAAGAAAACTAACAACACTCACATACGCTGATAAAGGGTGGAACAAGGGTACATACATACATATGTACATACCTACCTCTATATTAACCTATCCCTAACATAGACCCTTGATAACTTAAAACCTCTATAACTTAAAATATTTTGTGTTTCCCTTGGACTTTAACTTATCGAGGTTCAACTGTATAACTATTTCCATATAAATATTGTACCGCTTTTTCTCATAAATATGTTAAAAATAATATAACCATTCCTTTCTAATTATACAATGCAAATTGCTGAAATATATGTAAGTATAACATTTATATTTATATGTTCATTCTAAAAACTTAATTTAAAATAAAATAAAATCTAAATTAATATTTAGTCGTTTGTGACTATATAAATATTTTGCTTTTTATAACGTTTTTGATTATAGTCACACATTGTGTGAAGTCGCTGAATAAAGCTATATAGAATTGTATTAATGGTTTTGAAGTAACTTTTTTTCGCGAATTCATATTTTACAATTTATTACCTTCCTAAATCGTAAATTTTACGCTGCTCTCCAATTTTTTAAACACAATTTGATATTCCGAAAATTAAAGGATTCTATTCTGAATAAAATCTGGAATATTTGATCTTCCTTCAAGAACGATACCGCTTTGAAAAGCATTCAAAGAAAATTGTCTTCGACAACATCTACAACACATACAACGTCTCATATCGTTTCATGATATATGCCAATGTAACCATCTTTTTATTTATGTAAAACCGATCGTCTTAATAATTTTCAATTAATTTTTTAAACAGAAACAAAAAACCATATTTTTTTCTATTACAAAGTACCATGAATTCTAGACACGTGTCCAGCATAATGATCTATTAATCGCAACGTCACCAATACCACCATCCACTGTCACGAGCAGTCGGGCGTCGAGAGGTCAACAAATCCCGCGACGGCGCCGCGCGTCGCCCGGAAGGAAGTCGTCGATAACGTTCCGTGCCAAGGCCCCCTCCTCGCCTCGCGCTCGCCGTCCCCTGCCGGTACCGTGGAAACGTGTCTGTTCCGAATAATAAAAGTCGTAAACGGCTCAAGGATGTCGACGGCCGTCGTCAACCTGAACGGTGACATTATGCAAAATCGTCGGAATCAATGTCACAATGGAACAAAACCTTTCCTTGTTGTTCTGTGCTGAAACATATTTTGACGTGACAACGTCTTAAATTAGGTTGCGGCTGGGAGTCACTTTGAAAAAGTGTAACGCTCGGTAACGTAACGATGAGTCACCGAACGAGAGAGAGGCCCGCCGAATGCCTTGCGTCTCTCTCCCACTCAACTATGATCGGTCTGCCGCGCGCGCAGCACTAGAGAATTAGTGCATAGCTTGCAAATGTATTGCAAGTTATTGTATGTATATTTGTATATAAATACGTATGTATGTGTAAAGGTAAAAATAAAATTTTGTTAATATGAAATTCAGTGCGAGATTCTTTGTATAAATTAATGTTTTAAACATAATTCTTTGTATAAATAAATGTTTTAAATTGTTACTATTATTTCATCCTTCTTCCTACTATACGAATGAATATTCACATTAAAATGATTTTACCATTCAAAGTCGTTGTCACGTAAAACTTTCGCCCGTATACCGACTTTACAGGCAACCAAATTTTTTTTATGTACTTTTTAAGGGGCAAACGAGTATGCAAGTCACCGGAGAGTAGTCGATCACCGCCGCCCATGGATACAGGCAATCCCAAGGGACTCGATAGTGCGTTGGCGGCTTTGTAATAGGAAATGCACTATAATAAGAATTGTATTGGTAAAGTAAAAGAAAAGTTAAAAGAATCTATAGCGCATTATTCTTGGAAAAATCGCTTCTTTAAAAAAATACGAAATGCCTAATAAACACATTGCATCATTGATGTGCACTGTATCCAAATAACCTATATTGCAAGAACTTAAAAATTTCGGAAATTTTTTTAGAAAATGCTTGTAAACATAATTTAAGGAAAATATACTACGCAAGACGGCAGCTTATCATATCATCGTGACTTTAATTTTAAATACTTATATTAAGTCTCGTGTTCTAACGTATGACGCATGAACATTATCTCACCTTGACCAGCTTTATTATTTGCTTATAAATTCTTGCTCGATAATTTGGAAGAGCATGTAAAGAAAAATGACATAAGCGTCATAAAGCACGCTTTAGGCAACTGTTACGTCAGACATTTATCAGATATAGAAAGGAATATTCGAAGGAAATTACTACTACAACAAGAAAACTTGTTCAGGATCTACGTGAAATAGGAGAGTAATAGAGGTATTTAACCTTTGACGTCGGAAGACACATGTGAAGATACAAACTATTATAGAAATACACCCGTTAAAAATTTCACTTTTTTTTTTACTCAAGTTTTGCATGAAAAATGATCGGCTAAGTATGGATTTGGAGTCGAGAAATCTGTTTCTGCTATAATAATTATTTAAATTTTTGGCATATAGAAAGTAAAGAATTCTATGAAATTTCTCCTGTGAACCAATACATATTTATCATAAACACAAATTTTCGGCTTATCAACATAGATAAAGTCCTAATAGCATGAAATTGGTACATGAATATAATAAACAGGTAATAATTATATGTGCCGTTTCAGCGGCTAAAACTGTCAAGTTGGAATCGCTAACGTGCAAGTCGCTTAATTCTTATACATATATTGTTTTCCACGTATTACATGAATTACAAGAATTACACGAATTATGTAATGACAGATAAGAATTCCCGAAGTACGTTCAAAAACATGTTTCGCATTTGAAATCTACATTATTGCGTAACGTGATTATAAGATTTAGAATTGAAAGAATTTCATAAAAGTATAAAAAGTTCATTTCATAAGCAAGTATGGTGTAAGATTGATTTGTTTTTTAAATTTTAACACTCCTGACATCCTGGTGGATGTAACTGTCTGCATGTTCCTGAAGATGTGCCCGATTGGCATGAAACATATGTAGAAATTGTAACTAAATTAATTGGCGCTTAAGATTAAATAGAAAACTAACACTTGCTTAGGTGTTTGATATCTGTCAATCCTTCGAATCAATATTCAATTTCTTGAATGAGGATTCGTAGTAAAACAGGTTCGAGGGTCAGCCGTGGGCTGCATGCTGCATGTTAATGCATGTCGCAGGCAAACGTCTAATAATGAATTTCCGCGAAATAACACCGTATACAATAGAACAATATTTTTATTCTTAATTAATTAACGGCACATATTTATTTTTATTAATTTCAGATAGAACGAATATTATATACTAATTGTGCGTTAACGAATTCGTACTCACTACACCGTCCATTAGTTCAAAATAGAATGCCATGATATCATAAATTATGCTACAAAAAGAGATAGTATAATCATTTTAGCTGCATAATAGTTTTATTTTTTCGGTTTGCAATAATTATCGAGCTCATTTTACCAGTCAATCTTATATGTCTCACACACTATATATATATAATTATATATAGTGTGTGAGATATATAGGATGTGTGAAATATATAATAATAGGTATATGATAATTCCCAAATACACAGTTTTACAGATTATATTTAGTATAAAGTCCTCATGAGTTAAATTGTATTCAAGTTTCTCTATGGACATCGCCCCGGTCATACTAAATTTTTAAATATTTTATTATACTTACGTTTAGCAATATTTCTTTTGTATGGAGTTTATTTTCATCAATTTCTCTTCATTATTATTAATTTTTAAATAAATGAAAAATTTCACTAGCAAATAACACTATCTAGTCCATTTTTTCTACTAGATGTGATACGGTAGTTTCTTATTTGTGTTAAAATGGAAAGGGACCCGATATGAATACTTAGTATTTTAACGGTGGATATTTTTCATTTACCTATAGTACTAATATCGACATCTTGTGTCCTATAATATAACTATGACTCTATAAAAATAATTTTGGATTAACGTTTACGCTATTATGATTCAATTTAAGCTATAATATTTAGTGATCAATACAATTAAGTGTCTTTGATAAGTGTAAAAGACAGCACGCATGAGAAATACAAGTTAGATTTTTTTTTTTTTGTTTTAGATCTACCTGTAGTAAAAAATGTTATTATTTTATGTATAGCAAATTTTGGAATATGACATATGAAGATAAACCGAAGTAAGTCCACGATCGATGCATTAATCTACTTAATACGATATGAAATGCTTGAAATCTAAAATTTGACCAAACCCTCTCTTTGCGGCTAACAGGTGACTATTGTCTAACAAAATAGATGTTGGGATCCTAATAAAGATGGTGAAATGACAATTTGTTGTTGTAAATGGCTCTTAAAAATATATCTAACTACATAATAATAATAATCATGCCACCATGATTTATTCGTTCCATCTAGTTTGGCAACAGTTGCCATATATTTAAACAATTAAAATTTGCCTTACTATATGTCTTTCATAACGTTAATTTATGGAAAAAAAGGTTTTATATTACGTTTTTATTGTTATTAATATCAACTACTTCCAGCAGTTCCTTATGAGCAGTTTATAACCGAGGCTTTATTTCGAATTTAAATGACATTTTATTCATAGCAGAAAGTAGTATTTTCAAATTGAAACCAATTAAGAGATTTAATTCATAATATAGTCTTGTCTCGAGTGTCTATCGCATTGGATCATAATAGCTGGTTTCGTATTTTTAAAATAATTTGAATAACGAGAAATGCATAAATAAAGCACATAACTGTAATGCACATAAATTATAATTGTTCAAGAAGATGTCACTTTATAGACGAGCTCTGGGCACTTAGGCACTTAGGATAGCAACTTTGGGCTTTGAAATTTGGTTGCTTTTTGGGTATTTTTTTCATTTTTGATCATTTAAATCGTCACTTTATCACTTTATAACATAATCTTCTGATTTTTTTTTTAAATAACTAATCAGTTTAATTTTTATCTATTAAGAAGGCGAATGCTAATGGAAATTAATGAACGGTAAATACCAATGCTCATTTCTGTGGCCGAATATTCTAGCAATTCACATGCAAAATATCTCCTAAAACTTATAAATGATACAATATTATCCAGATGTATATAGCTTAGAAAGGTTGACGACCTCCGTGACCTAGAAGAATTTTATCGCCAACCGGATTTTATAAAATATATAATACTTCTATGTGTACATACAAGCATTCATATAGATATTTATATATGTACATATACTAGCTGACCCGCCCACTTCGCTGGGTAATTTTTATGATAAATAAAATGGCGAAGGATTTACGGAATTCGAAAAATGAGTAGCCTAGAACCATCTACAAATCATCCCGCATCGAATGGTCCCAGTCCCATGTCTATACGTTTAGTAGTTTTTACGTGATTGGCGAACAAAGACAACCTATTTTCATTATATGTGTATAGATATATAATTTTTTATAACTAAATAATAGATAGTGCGGCGTTTAGTAGACCATTTCAACTCTTATCGTTGTGTATGCTTGTCATAGGTGCAATATTCAATTTCAAATTTCACATGTAATAAAACAACCAGCCCGCAAGGTCCGTCCGACATGATGACGTCTCGGTCGTCTCCAGCGGGCGTAGCAGGTCAGCTAAGAAAAGGGTCTCTTTATAGTTCTAGCCTTCTTGTGTCAAGGTCAAGATTAAGAGACAGACGCCCTGACCTTATAGTAGTGTCAGAACCAGAGGGAGGGGAGGTAGGGCTGTGACACCCCTTGGGCTGGGTTTTTCTCTTACTATTGTAGTAATATATTATGTATTAGAACCAGTTCGACTGACCTGCTGTGTGAGGACCAACTCGAAGGCTGGATTCACCCTTGCCTTAAAGACAAATTCATGTCTAGGGCGTCATGCTAGATCCATAGGTAGTGTTAGGAGAGAGGAATGCGGCCATCTCGAATCATTATTTATTCGATCTATTCACTACAAGCAAACCACAAATAGTTACATCGTTTGCAATATAAAACATTGTGCCTTTTGAGCGATCCAATTTAATTATCTAGCTAGCGAATACTAAAACAAGATTTCCTATCCAAAGGTTTTTTTTTTCTTTTTTCTTCTTTCTTTTAATCACCACCATTGAGCCGTGGTGGCCCAATGATTAAAGGCTCGTATCAATAAATATTTAAGTGCGGCGTTCCAACTCGAGAATGGAAAGAATAAGATAATTATGATGTTTCGCTACAGACAATAACGAACGTCTCGCTCCAACGTCACTACTCGAGATGGCGCATCATTTGAGTGACGCCTATTAACACGGACGTTAAAGGCATTTCTTTCTAACCTAGACCCTAGGTCTAGGTTATCGGTATACCCTAGGTATACCGATTTCGATCCCGATGATGCGTGAACGCCTAATCGACCGACGCGTTTTCAATTTAAGTCACGTTATACCATAAGCTCCGAGCTTTTGAGAACACGCTAGTCTGCCAGTCGTGGACGTCGACATCGCGTTGCCGAGGAAGGTCTTTAGCAAACTAGTCTGGAGGGCTCGGGGTACAAATCTAGGCAAATCTATAAAACACTTACAAAAATAGTACAACGGACACAATTTCAATATGTCATTCAACACTTGACGCCCTGTACGATCGTCTCAATGAAGATACGTGGCCGTAAGTAAACACAGAGATAAAACTCTAAAACGTATAACATTCATTGGGCGTGCGTCTGGCCCGTTGCCAACTCACTCACGATACGTCGTCGACGCGTCGGTTACGGTTTGAACTTTTAAACTGCAAAGTCTAACGGACGCGCAGGCGCCGCGGCTCCACTTTGTACAGTAAATTTTTACTTACATCATTGCATCGACGCAAGTGGAATTACTTAGAATCAGCATTAAGTTATTGGAATTGTATGAACGTTTCGACCGTCATGAATAACAAACAAAAAGTTGATAATATAACTTTGTATATTTTGTATTATACGACTGTGTTTAAGTTATCGTCATTCATATTTATTTTTTCCTTGAGTGACACTTGGTCGTGACACTCAGATAGTTAGACGCTAAAACGATTGTAAGGACTATTTCAGTTTTAAAAATTCAATATGAAAAAAAGTTAAAATTGTATACATTTGTGTAACATAAATCATTATAAAAAGATAATTAAGGCTTTGCATAAGTTACCTTTACTAAAATAATATTAGAAATACGATTATTGTACTTACACCTACTTGCATACAACATGTAACAATTAAAATGTTTTTACGCATACTCTCTTGCTTAACTAGTAATTGCTCCCAGTAAAATATGGCCGTTGAACCGGCTTAAAACCGACTGAAGTAAAATTTCATTACGCCTTTTTAATTTTCCGATATAGTAAGCCATATTTTCTAATTTGATGCTAAAATATTAACACAATCGTATCAGCATCGTGCGTCGGCAGTGGCGCCCCCAGGTTATATTTAGGCAACCGCCTGCGAACCGAATGGACGACGACCTTGGGCAGTGTCAGTCACTCCTAATGATCGTTTGGACCGTTACTACTGTTTGAACTGTGATCATTATATCATTTGATTAAGACATTCTTTGCGCGAGTTTTGCAAACGATGCAGATAGTTTTTCTTTAAACCGCTCTTCATTAAATGGAATTTCTTTTAAACCAAATAATTAATACAAAAATGAAGAACATTGTCTTTAAGAAATATTAGGCTTAATTAGAAAATGATGTTCAAATAGGTACTTAAACGTACCGGTATTCAAAGGATCCGCAAAAAAAAATCACCTGTCACATGTTTGTAGAGTTCGTCGAGAAAAATAATGGTTCTCAAATGAACAACAAAGCCATCATTGAAGTATACGTGGGCATAGGAAGTACCTATAAGTCAATGCAAAATGCAAGATTAATGAGAGTTCTTCTAACACGCGACCTTCCTTATCTCTTGCCCGGTATTTGTCGGTTTTAATCAACTCATTGCTAAGGCATACCCTCTCATAATCTTTATGTAGTTTCTCGGAGGTGACTTCTTGAGAATCGATTTTCGTTCGGATGAGAAGCCAAATCGAGTGTTAGAAAAATGTGAAGTCGTTACGTTGCACCTCCGCGCAACATATTCGCGCACCTGTATTATAATATGTGTATTCATTTCTTCCATTGTTGACTGGATTGATTGTCATTGATTAATAGATATCTTAGTTTTAAAGCAGATAAATTAAGCTTTCGATGCATTGCGTTAAACGTTTTTGTAATTGTTGGTAATCGTTTAAATTAGGGCCGTTCTCGAACTTGTCCGAATGATGTATTGCTTGTTTAGAATACATTATGCCAGTTATTATAAACGTACTATTTAATAACCGTTTTTTGAACTTCCCGCGAAAAAAATTGAAATTTTTTTTCTAGAATTGGGCAATTTATTCTTTAAGTTCGAATTTGTAAAATCGAGTATCTATCAGGTCTTCTGTTTAAACATCTTAGGAATCTATTTTGACTATTTTCCAAGAACGTGTGCGCGTGCAAAGTACGTACGTGCGTGCGTGCGTGCGTGCGTGCGTGCGTCCTCGCGTGTTAGTGCACGCACCACGTGCGTACGTACGTAAAGTTCTCATAACTTTTGAGCGATCGGAACGCGGTAAAGAGTATAATCTGAGTGTAAGATGTATGCACCCGATTACTAGGCGTCCTCGGTCCACGTTGAAGGTTGTGCATTGCATAATACGTATCTACGTAAAATTTTTTGACTATCTTGAATATCAAACTCTACTTAAATGTAAAACTGTAACAACAGCACATTGCTAAGAGTGTATCAGCACAGACGGCACATTTAGTGAGATGTTAAAATTAGGTTGTTATAAATGATTTTAATTCCCAATTGCGAAATTTTAAATTGTCAGTAATTTAAAAGCGCAAAAAAAAAACAACGTTATTTCATAATTTTAAGTTTTCATATCTGTGGGCAGTCCCCAATGACTGACTTTAATATAGTTAAAGCGGGCGATACTAAAAGCTATTTGTCTCTTCTCTCCAAAAAACTGAGTCGATGAGAATCGACAGATATCTTCAAGAAATATCTCACTGGAGAATAATTTAACAAAAAGTGTTATTTCCACATAACACATAAATCTTGTTATGTTCGATCTATTTTTAAGATTCAGTCACTTTTTTATGCTAAAAAAACTGCATTGAATGCATTAAACCACATTAAAATCGATTATCGATCGACATACGACGCATACTCACGAGCGTTATGACCTCAAAAATACCGGGAAATTTTTAATTCTCATCGAATACTAAAACCTCATACGAAGCGAATGGACTGTCACAAAAATGACTCCAAGACGCGTTCACCCAGTCGTCGAATCATTGTATTAAATTATCATTCGCCGACGTTTTAGAGCGGCGGCCTTTCTCCTCCGCGACGACTCTCGTTTCAAATATCAATGCAGAATTTTAACGCGATTTCGACTTCTATTTTCGGATACACGATGTTTGTGAGCGCATAAATTGTTTTCAATCTGATGCGTATTCTAACATTTCTAAATGACAGGAAAATAAACGGTAAGAAACGAACTGATCGATGCGATCGAAGTAACCCACAGCGGGTATGATAAAGAATAAATAAAATAAAGGAATAGTATAAGAATAAATAAATGTTTTATTTAGTCATTCTACGGACGGAGAGAGGTTATTAAACTTTATCGCGTAAAGTGTGTCGCAAAAGGCGACTGTTTTATTACTAGATCCGGTTCCCAGAGTGATGAGTAATGAAGTTCGCCAGAGTAAAAACGGATCGAAATCACTGCGGTCACCAACGAGCGTGGCAAACTAATGCAAAACTCCTTTTCAATGATGGTCACACCGAGGGATCGTACATCAAATGTTAAAAAAAAAAAAGTTAGGAAAGGAAGGGAGGAAAAGGAGTCTAGAAAAAGCTGACTTTTTGTTGGATTCTCGTCGTTAGTAAGAAAGTTAGTTGTGACAGAAAGATAGAAAATAATAAGCCCTTATATTAAAGAATGGATGAATAGAAGACCTTGGGTTAACTGAGTTTCAAATATTATTTATAGTTTATTTGTTTTATGTTTGTATATATCTCATTGCTTTTATATATTTATTAAATCCTTTGAAATACGTCCTGTAGAGCGTATTTATTACATTTACATATATCTACTCTGTCCCGCGGTTTCACCCGCCGTTTAATTCGAAATGAAACAAATTATTTATATATAATTTAGAATAGTTCAGCATAAACAATAGTTTTAATCATACTTTAATGTTGTATTTGTCATTAAATGTTTTTTATTTTTCGACATAGATGCCTTTTAGCATAATACACTTAGCATATCTTTTTTCTAAGCTTCAAATTCTTTTCTTAAAAAACTCTTCAACCTGAGCACTAAAAAGTTTATGTACTGCAGCGACTACTGCTTCATCATCTTCTAATCTCTGTCCTTGCAGATGCTCTTCGACCTTGGATAGAATAGGGAGAAATCACTAGAGGTAAAGGTCAGATGAATATGGAGAATGCTCAAATATTTCGAAGCCACCATCTCGAATTGCGGCCATATAACGGCGGACCAGCGAGCCAAGGCATTATCTTGATGGCACAAAACAATTTCTACTAGTTTGCCTCGTCGATCCTTTTGAATTTCGTTACGCAATTTTTTTATTTGTTCTGCATTCAAAGAGCCCGTAACAATAGCTCCGCGGTTGAGATAGTCTATCATGAACACCACTTTACTATTCCAGAAAAAAAAGAGTCCATGCACTTTCCGGCAGAACGACTCGCCTAAGATTTCTTGGAGGTTGGAGTTGATGGTTTTTTTCCAAGACATAGATTGTAGTTTTGTTACCGGATCGCAATGGTGAAACCACATTTAATCCATGGTTGTAAATCTGTAAATCGATTCAAAAAAAAACTATCGGGATCTTGTTGTAGCAGTTCCAAAGAAGCTCGAGAAATGTTCAGCCTGGTTTGTTTTGATGCATCAATAAGCAGTCTGGGGTGGGGACCCAGCGCGTGGATACTTTTTCATCCTCTAACTTTCGTATAAAATGTTATGAACACTAACCATTCGAATTTTTATCGTTTTTTGGGTTATGAAACGGACCGTGACACGACTATGTACTAAAATAATTTTTTCGACATTTTTTACCATTTCTTTGGTCGCTGGGCAACCCGAGCAAGGATGGATGGTGGATATTCTTCCTCGTTTAATTCTGGCACACCAATAAGCAACTGTAGAATACATTAGAGCATTTGCTCCTAAAATATCTTGTAAATATTGATTAAATCGTTCTGTAATGAAATTGTTCCATTTCTATATTTTCCATTTTCAGCAACATGCTACGACAAACTGCAAACAAAAGACTTCCATTTTTAAAAAACAAAAGGTATTAAAATTATTTCCTTTTTCAAAATCTAAACAATATTCCAGCTTTACCAGCCAGTATTTACTTTTTTGGTTCCATAGACTTTGTACCTCATTCTCAATTTACAGTTAACGCTGCTCGTATAATAATTGCAAACAATAGTTTCGTATGAAATTGAATCCTTTTAACACTCAGTGGTAAATCCATTGATATCACTGGAATGCGAGGTATCAGTTGCATTTTACTCCACTGCTGGTCCAGTCCAAACTATAGCTACTATGACATTGTTTCTAAGAAATTCCGCTTGAAGTCTGGTTCCTTCACATAAATACTGTAGCGCATAAAGTACGCATCTTTTTGATATCACGGTATCAATTACAAGGTAGTTGACGCTGTCATCTCGTAGTTTAGTCATTATTTCGTCGTTGATGGCGGCAACACTCATATTACTGACAGCTAAAATGGACTCACATATTCATTGATCTTTTTTTTTGGTCGATATTGGCCACTTCTGGTTAGACTTTAAATATTATGGTAATAATCATGATAGCATTGTCGGTTGAAATAAAAAATGAAATTATTCATTTTACGTCCAAGCGGGAGGAAATTTTCAAATTGACTGGTAATTTCAGAGATTAGGGTATTCAAATCAAAAAACTGTTCAGCTTTATTATATTAATATAGATATGATAACGTTATGCGAAGTGGCTTAGTTTTGTATATCATCGTGTAGTTCTTTTAAGGTTCCGATCCAAAATGCCAAAAACGGAACCCTAATAGTTTCATCATGTCACAGGAATTTTACTCAAAAACTGCAAAATGTGTATTGATGAAATTTATAGTGTAGGTGACTAGTATACTCAGTTTAATAGTTAAATAACAGAAATAAATATTTTTTAAAGAAGGCACTTCTTAAAGGTGACTGGAGCTGAAAAAATTTTTCATCATCAAGCATCAACATGTGGCAAATATTTCGACAGTTTTTTAAAAAAACATTTTAACGTATTTGAGCAATTTTTTTGGATTAAGTTAATATTTTTGAGAAATAATCGCTCCGAAAGTGACATAAATTGTGTCTCACTCCTTTTTTGACCGTATGTCCAAAAAATATGAAAAAAATTATAAAAGTAATGCTTAATAAACGATTTAAATGAAAATTATTTTAAACATGATCGGATATAACTTTTTTGAATTATTGCCGAAAAACTGCGCTTCTCAACAAGAGGACGTAAGTACTATGAATATATGCTCTTTTGCTGGTGCTTTTTAGTTTACCCTATTTTAAGAATAATAGTCGACATACCTAGCTACTTATTTCTCTACTTATAGGTGACAAAATACTTATGCTTATTATGTGCGGGAAACATGGAAAAAAGTGTAACAATGTAGTTTTTCATCTGCAGTGCATTTCTTTGCAGTGACGGCGACAGCGATGACAAAACCCTACATTGAGCATGGTCCGACATACTTTCGGCCGGTTTTTTACGTTTGCGTGCTTATTTCAAAGCCTCTCTACCTATTGCAACGAAAAAACCTTTCTGACTTCACCCACTATCGAAATTATTACCTAACCAATAAAAAACTCACACGATACGAATATAAACTAGACATCGCCTCACAAGATTGACGCTTATAGGAAAATAATTTTTTCGTACAGCGAAAGTTGTATCGAGATCTCTCAAACTTGTTATGGAAACGCTTTTCGCGTGTACGCACAGTGTAGGTGGGTATACGACTATGCTGCTAAACGTAGATGGAATGAATTTGGCCAGTATTTAATGTAATTTTCTTAACATTACTTGTTGTACTCCCGGCGAGTCCTGGATTTTGTTCGGGTTGCTGCTGGGTTAAAGAAAAAAAATTGGAAAAATAAGATTTTATTCAATATTAGCTTCCAATCGTAGTTTCGTTCGCGTGGATATAGAACAAATTACTAATATTTATTGAACTTGCTTTTAATAACATTATCGATCTGAATCATTGACCTAATCTGAATCGCAGTTTTGATTGTGAGTGCATCGAAAAATCCCACGGAGAGAAGCGTTTTCAGATCTTAATTTTCCTATTTTTACGCAAAACTTTTTCAATACTTTTTTACCTAAAAGTAAGTCCATTGCAAACATTAAAAATATATACGAATTGATCGAGCCGTTCTCAAGTGTTACACTTACCAACTAACGTCATTAAATTTTTATTTATATGCATGCGATATGAATCACCATTACACATCACCGGTTCACGTATACAGTGCATCTTACAACAATATTAGAGAGCTTAGTTTTCTAAAAATATTATATCACGCCCAATATGTTTTGGTGTCTTCACACCCAAAGAGGCATAGTGACCTTTTTCTATATGCAGGCTTTTTTCATAAACCTATCCTTCGTCATGAAAGCCAGCAATAAACAATTCAAATGTTTGCTATTCAAACCTTCAAGTTAGAAATATATTAGTGCTGTACAAGTCCGGGAGCGAACTTTGTCTAATTTGATCTCAGTGGATGGACGTGGTGACTTCTGGCCAAACAGCCATACATGAGCAATATATGTAAAATGCCTGTAGTAATATTACAAGTACTACATGCATTTGGTTCATATTTTTCATATTGAGGTAATGTAAACTATTACCGTTTTCCATAGACTTGGTATAACCTAATGTAAATAATTTAATGTAACCAACGAATACGTGTCTGTATTCGTTGGTTACATTAATTGATATTGTACCATTTAATTAGTTTCATGCACTTATTTCGCATTAAATTATAATTATCATTTTTTTTATCTAATATTCAATTATTCATCATTGTTACGTAGTTCAACCGCTGTCAATTTTTTAAGTGTCAAATAACTGATCTTGGCAATTTAATCTGTAGAACAAAATATATATACATGTGTGCGTGCGAAGGTGCGCACGCGCGTGTGTGTTTGTATGTGCGTGTGTTTTGTTCAAGTTCCTGGCAGACAAGTCTTCGAATATGAAATCGGATATCTTTTATGTATAAAAGAAAGTATACGTATTCGTAAAAGTGGTATAGAACAACGCACGAAACTCTGCCGCTCCGAAATGCCAGCGAATGATGCAACGCGCAGGTTTAGCGCTCCCTCGCGGTTAATTATTGCAAATGAGATTTCGAAGCATGCCACTATGAATACACAAATATAAACACCCGTCGCTACACGAGTACGGTTTCATATCGAAAATCGCGACAAATCGCCGTAAATGGTTACACGTGCCGCTAACCCACTTCCGAGTTTTGCGAGTCGGCACGAGCGGGAATAAATCAATGAGGATAATCCAATTAGAGTGTCGCGTGACCGCTCGATGGCTACGCCGGTGTCTGCTGTTCGCTTGTTATTTTCTTATACCGCCTAATGTATTGTACGACAAGAAGAAATTGTTGAATTCCCAATAAATAAACCTGACAACTAGTTAATTAAAGCAGCAACAGGCAGTCGGAACGAGACGGCGTTGAGCGCATGCGGTTCGGGAGTACACGTATGTTTTGTGTTGGAAGACGCCAATGTACAGCGATAGAAAATAAATGATGGCTGATAATATACATACTTTTCAAGAGTCATATTTCCATAGAAATTCAAAATTCAATGTATTTTTATAGGATTTTTTTGATGATCTTCGTCATTACCCGACATTATTATTCTAAAGGCCGAAAGCTAATATTTTAAATTAAGGCTGAAAAAGCTTAACATTAAAATTAATTATATTGTGGATATTTTTGTTTTGCTTATACACTAATTTGTCAATGTTGATAGATTAATTCATGACTTCCAGGAGACTTTCTCAAATAGTTAAATAAAATAAGCAAGGATTATTTTATTGCAGAAACCAAAAAAATATTGTATTTAATTAATATTAAAACTTAGAAAATAAAATCATCTTAACAATCAAGATAGGCATCACTATGTTAGATATAAAGTGTGTGTATATTTATATATTAGAAGTTGTAATTCTTGGCATACCCATTTAAAAACTAAGAATTAATGTGTTCTGTAAATTCATGTAAATGGAATGAAAATGTATCACGTGTTAGTTATATATTTTATATTTGGGCAACGCTTGGATGGCATCATTGGGCCAACATTAATTTCTTAGAATTGACTCTAGGAAATTACGTTGTAGTAAAATAAATAGGTTAACCCGAATTATTGTACGAGAACGAGCACAATATAAAAAGAAGCAGTCAAAGTCGAAGTAAACACAGTACTATGGGGGGCGTTCACTCTAAAGTGAGATTGAGGTACAAACTCTTTGGAAGTAAAGAAAAGTAAATACTGGCTGGTGAAGTTGGAATATTGATTAGATTTTAAAAGAGATAATAATTTGAACATATATATTTTATTTAATGGAAGACTTTTGTTTGCAGTTTGTCGCAGCGTGTTGTACTGTACTCTACAGTTACCCGTCGGAGCACGGAATTTGAACGGGGAAGAATACCCAGCGAAGATGACCCTCGCTCGGGTCGCCCAATAACAATAGCGACCGAAGAAATGGTAAAAAAAAATCTGAAAAATTGTTTTAGTAATTGTCGTGTCACAGTGCGTTTCATAGCCGAAGAAACATAAATTTCGATTAGTAGTGTACACAACATTTTATATGAAAGTTAAGAGATAAAAAAGTATCCACGTGCTGGCTCCCCAGACTCCTTACTGGTGCACCAAAATAAACCAGGCTGAATATTTCTCGAGCTTCTCTGGAACTTCTACAATGAGATTCCGATAGTTTTTTTAGCTCGATTTACGTCCAAATTCCAAAATATCAGCCATTTCTTAGGTTGTTAAGTAATCTGGATTTATTTTAACTGTTATTTTGAGTGTTAACACGTAGCAAGTCAGTTGAGGTAAAAAATTTATATGAGGAAGAAAAGAACAAGTCTCATATAAGATAGGTATTGTAGTATATTTACAAAATGCTTTAACGTTTCTATAGGTATTTTTTTGTCACGCGCTAACGTATTTAGTAGTCGACACTCCAGTTAATTAATTTTAAAATGTTTAATGTCCCGCTTAGCTTATTACAATTATACATGCGAATGAGGGTAGTTTATTTTATACGTATAATTTTGTTTTTATTTTTGATGTATTATTATAAGGACAGTATGATAAGTGAGCGAGTTTTTATATGATGCAGACTCAGTAATGAGGCAATTTAATTTTCTTTTTAAACTCCGCACGAACTTATATCATTGTCGTGGACAATTTTATGATTTCGCTGTTCACAATTTCATTTCATGATAATATTTTATTTTCAAATACCAAACAAAATTTAGAAAAAAAAATCGATCTCGACGACGCCCTTTAGGATCTGAATTCCGGTTATTAACAATTATCCGTCAGTAATGATTTGTAAGTAATGAAAGTGGGACATAGAAATATACTTATTGTCTACAGAACTTATTCAAGAACTTATTCTTAATATTCATCGAAAGATTCTATACAGGTATCACGGATACATTACGCATCCACGGCGTCATTGGCCGATCTCATGATGGAATACAGCTCAGAGTTTTTTGCCCGTGAAAGTGTCGAGAATGTGTATGAATAGAGAAAGTAACTCGTTTCCGAACGGCCCCGCCGCCACACACGAAAGTCACACCGACAGCCGAGAGCATCGCGCGCCTGCTCGCACTAATTAACACACCTTCCGACGTTTCGTTGAAGAACAACGTTTCACGATAAGAAAGAAGTCCGGCCCGCGTCCGCGCGCCGAGACCGCGTGAACGGCGTCCCGGGCTATATTTTTGGAAGACAAAGGAAAAAAAATTGAACGCTTCTAACCTTTACACGCGATAGCAATAAAAGTTTTTTCGTTTCGTGTCGTGGTAGATATTGGAACTAAATTAAAAAATAAAATCGACGAGTCTAATAGTATAACATCGAGGTCGGAAGCTCGATTTAAAGATCTCTCTCTCTCTCTCTCTCTTGCTCGCGGTCCCGAACTCGGCCTTTCGTTTTGTATAAAGCGATATATAAAAGAGATCTCTCGTTTTATATAAAACGAAGAAATTCATTCTATGTCTATCCGAATGGGGCCGCCGGCACGCCCAGTCATTGATAACATAAAGTTAATAAACACATCAAGGGGCTTACATTCAAGTGGCTCACTTCCAAAATGAGTTTAAAAATTTTTCCGATGATGTTTAAAGGAGATCATTATTTAAAGGAGACATATTACTATTTATTATGCGATATACATAAATGTTAAGATAAATTTTTTCATAAATGAGACTACCCATTATAAAAGCAGTAATACCAGACTAAAATTAAAATTAGTTCAGGCCAGTTGTGATCATTATGGCAAATTTTCAACATTTTCAGATATAATTACTTAATGTTTTACTTTAAACTGTATTGGAATTCAATGCGTTTACATTATATCAACTTACCCATACCAAAAACAATATAAATGAGCTTATGGAAGTGACATAAAAATAATATAAAAAATATACGCATCATTGGATGGTCAGTTTTAAAAGAAAGCTCTTTCTAATTGGACTTCCTTTACCTCATCTTATTAATCAATAAAATCTCGTCATATTAGTTAATAAGATTTTTATTGACTTTCCAAGTGATTACTGAATTCCGAAATGGTCACTACAAAAATTAAATGGGCCTGTGTTCCATAGTACATTTCTTAGACATGTACAACATAAAGAATTCATTATGTTTTTCTCGGCAATAACAAATTAAAAATAAAAAATCTGACAGATGTCATTAATAATGACAACTGCACGCGCAGAGATATAAAAACTAAGCAACGTCATTGATGAATGCGACTTTAATTAGCATCAATGAGCGGGGTGCCATATTGGCTGCTGTTATCCTATCCAACAGGTCTGTTTTTATTTGAAATTTTATGATAACAGGAGAAAAGTTGTCATTACTAAGATGTGAATAACAAAAACGTATAATAACGAGTCATTATATATTTAGTGATTTGGTCTAGAATAGGTTCACATTAAAAAAAAACCATAAAACCTGTAATATATTATATACCTGAAGATTTCATTTGTAATAATAAAGTCCTATTTTGGAAATTTCAATAGTTTACATAGAAGTTTATCTATGTCTTTTACACACAGAACAATCTTTTGTGGAACTTGTAAGTTTATTCGCATTAAATTTTTCCATCGTTATCGTTACGATAAATCAGGTGACCCGTAAAAGGGTGAACAGGCCCTCAAAAATCCGCTAACAAACAGGAGCCCTATCCTAAAAAGAAAGGTATGTTTTATTGCCCATATTGATTTGCATATCGCCTATCGCTCTTGTCTCAGACGAAGTTTATTCCGCCATCGATCGGATGGCAGTAACGAGACTCTTAGGAGCCTTTGACGGTACCTATAAAAAGATGCGAGATATATTCCAATTTCATTTCCAAGTAAGATTTCTAACTCTTAAAAATCTAAAACCTAGCTATAAACTTCTGTTTACTACTTGTTTAACCAGCTTTACCCGCGGTACGCCCGAGTAGAAAAAGGATCTCAATTCTGATTTTGATCTTTATAGAACCTCGATTCTACACCTGTTCCCGATCCTATTGCTAATACCTATAATACCGATCCTATTTCCGATTTCAATCACTCTCCTTCTACGTAGTGCTCTCTCTCGCGCTCTCTCTCTCTCGCTCTCCTCCTTCTTCTCTCTCCAATTTAATTTTTCTTCATACTCTTCTCTCTTCCTCGCAAAGCAAAACGATCGATATCTATATTTACTTCAAAAAACTTGTGACGCCATCTATTGACAGGTATCGGTAAAAACGACGTACTGTAATAGCTAATTAATTAATTTGTGTATGTAAAATCAAACATATTTTGGACGTTTCCAAATATGTAAGCATTAATACAAAAAAGAGATAATATTATCGTTTTTCCTAATTTTCAACCGAGTTAAAAAAAGAGGATAGTCACAAATTAACTGTATTTTTTTAATGTACTAGGCAGGTAGCATCTACGTGATATATTTGCTGCCTTTAAACAAATGGGATTATTCTTTCTTTATATGATAGCCTATAGATTCAATGTGGTCCTGTTTACAAGAGAATGACTTTTGTTACCGGTCCTCTAAGCTAGTTTTATGGACAACCCACGGGAACCTCACCTTTTGCCGGATTTAATTGTATATAAAATTGTATATATGACGCTATCCCACTACATAAGACACATCCAAAACGGGTTCCATGTGGAACTGTTTTATTGTTCCTTTTATGATTATACTACGGGACCATTTTTCCGGAAAAAATTGTATTCAAGTCGTTAATTCGGTATAAATTGTATCCCCATCCCAAACTTCAAGTACAACGGATACGCACACCCACAAGTCGTGACTGATCATTGCTGAAATTATTGCGTTCAATAATACAAACTGTACTTTTCCGTATTCGTATAAACAAATTAGTACGGTACACATTTAAGTAACACAATGGATAATAAAAGAAAGCGTTTCTAAAAATATCATGTCTCTAAGATGTGACAGGATATTTTTGATTAATTTTCTATATATTTTTTATTTATTTTATATCGAACGGCTGTCCTCCACTGCCGCCCTTGGCAGTGTCCTTGATTGTGCTGATTCGAATTAAGTGAAATATAATTTTAAGCAACTGTTCTAAGTTCATTAAACAATGATAGGCATCGTTAACTTTTTATGAGATATTGTCTTGCAAATGTTATGAGTGGTTAATCCAATTTAGATATAAATAAATATTAAACTTATATTCAACTAAAACAAAATCCACTTTTGTTGCATTATTTACATAATCTTTAAAATAATCATTTCCAATTATGTACACTTAACTAATATTCTCGAGAATATAGTTTTTTATTCCCAGTAGGTGGTCTACTAATAATAAAGGTCGTGTCAAACATTAAACCACATCGGCGGCCTCCATCCAGCCACACCCTTCAAAAGCTATGGCCATATATGGCGCGAACTCCCGCGCACTGAAATGCGCCGCGTTCATGCATCGGTGCGTTTATTGCGAAACCACGCCCGGGGACTAACAACCGAAAAGCAATTAACGGTTCTTTATTTAATTAAACATAACTGTTCTCTCTCAGTTTTTTTTTTGCCGCATTTTCTAGTCCAAGAGTTCCATCAGAATAATTTGGCTGAAAATGCATATCATATCTATTATAATTATAACTTTCAAACCGTTTTACAAAGTTTTAATTGAGCAGTAATTTAATTTTTTAATAGCGCACCTAATGAGACCACGAGGTATTTTTCAAGTAGGTAAGCAGAGATCACACATCGCCATAGATGGTAAGACTTTATGCTTCACTGACATTCATTAATCATTTTATGGACGCGCTCATTGCCAACCCTTTCATCTATCTTCGCGTATTATCTTCATCGATTTCCTATCATCGCCTTGTCCAATTCTCTGTTTCATCTGAAAAGGATGAATGGAGTGAACGTGGCTATGGGAAAAATGTTCATTTATGGTAAAAAATTATGATGCAATACAAATGCTAAAAAATATCCAAACCGCGTTAACTGAATTACTTTGCGGCTCCGTCTGCTACATTTTCATTCATATCATCCTCTTGTCCTCCCCCTGCAATGCATTGATTGTCTTTATGTTTCTTTATGAATCAAACTCTATTCCCATAACTGATCTCGCTCGTTATAAAATACTTTTGCTGTTTCTAATAACGAATAAAGCTCCATTTTTAGGGTTTCGCAATGAACAAGGAACGTTTATAGTTTCAACGCGTCCATCTGTCTGTCTGTCCGCGGTTCAGCTCAGTGAATCATAGTACCTGAAAACTGTAATTTGATATGCATATCAAATTATGCATGATATGCATATCATATCATGCATACCAATCACGCGAAGTGGCAAAAAAACTTGAAAAAATGTTTTAGGGTACTTTAGGATAATTTCGTCAACTACTGTAAGGCGCGTTAAGGAACTTCGTTCCGATTGTGACTGTGCAACTACGGAACCCTGAGCGCGTAGCCCGATACGCACTTGGACGGTTTTTTTTTGTTATTTCACACCTTCACTCTTTTTTTTTAATTAAGACAAAGGAAAAAGTCCATATATACGACTCGTTCACATCTTTTGCTGTGTAGTGTCCTGCTAATATAATGTATTCGTCAGGATCTGCTTGTTTAAAAGACAGTAACATTAGTCGTTGTCGCTTACATTTTTTCATACCTCTTCTGTTAATGGAATCGTTCATTTCGGTTGCCGCATCCGTTAACTCGTTCGCCCACAGCACAAGGGTTATTGTGCACTTGGTCTTCGACGCAAAAGAAAGATTTGACAAGTAATTCGCTAATTCGTAGTTCATATTTATATTCCTTCAGGTTACTTATATTAAATAATTTAGTTGTTCAAGGATCCGTTGGATAGCCCTCGCGATGTAAAGTATCGCAATTGACACACCGATTATTGTATGCTCCGTTCATTCCCTTATTGGAGTCTTTTTGCATAGATTGCAGCATCCTGACCAGACGACTATGCACTGCTAATGCTGATGGTCTTTCATACCTTACTAATACTATCCATTTTATCGAATGTTCGAAAACACACCGAATCTTTGACCCTCGATCGACAATTACTTACTTATACTTTTTAAGGAAATAATCTATTGGCCTGAATGTATGACGTACATGCCAAATCCTACAGTCTCATGCACATCTGTTTTAAAAGGTACTGTCATTTATTAATCTCCAACACTTCTTACGCTTCAATACCGTTGCATTTTGCCGATGCTATACGAAAAATACATTTTTCGAAAATACTTAACATTCAAATCAAAACCTACGTAGTTTTTACGGTAACAAAATATAATAGTTACATACTGACATGAAAAATAATATATGAAGACCACGAAAATGTAAATAAATAGTGTTTTCTTATTCGGTACATCTCCGGTACTGTGGCCTGCCGTTGCTGATTACGTACACAAATGGGCAAAAGCGTCGAGAGCTGATTTCAGACCTTAATTGGTGCGTTTCGCATTTTATAAATGGTAAACGAGAACGGACCAGCGGCGTATGTCAACAAATGCCACAATATAATATTTATATCTAGTTCTCAAAACAATATGTACGGCGTTGGAACAACATCGTAACATCTGCAAGCATTTTCGGATCGCATTATTTAATTACTGCTTGTTTTTTACACGTAAACTGATAACCTAATTATAACCCCTATTATATTTATTCACGTACTGTATTAACTCATTACGAAGACAAAGCTACTGACATTCTAATTAGAATTTTACTCAAAAGATCCTACGTTAAATGCCCAAAAATCATATCTAAATATTAAACATGTAATTTCCCACTTAGTTATCTTTCAATCGCCCTGTTAAATTTATACACCGGAAAATTGCCTTTCGCTTCGGAAGCTTTCGCTTACACACACATTTTTATTAAATCGTACATTCGAAATGTATGATTTGATAATAATATGTACAACAGATATGTTCGTTCCTAATCACAGATATAAGGCTCGTAATTAAGTTTTAATTTCCCCCTTTAATGCGACAGGATTTCAATTTCCATTATTTCTATTTTTGGCATTTTTTTTTTATATATGCTTCATCGAAGGCGCATCAAATTCCACAACTATGTGTGATGGCCATAATTTTAATTTATATAAGACCCTTCTTCAAAAAGCAAAACTTACAGTAAAACAGTATTTAAGTTGAATGTATTTCAGATGTTTTCTCTTAACACAAGCTATAAATTGAAAAAAAAACTAGCCTAGTTATAATTTTAAAGAAACTTTTTATATTGGAAATCGTTTCCACAAGTAAATAGTACCTATAAGGTTCAGTGAACCAAAAAGATATAGTTGTTAAAGTTAAATGTATAACACGATCTAAATATGTTCTACCTATCTTTATGTTTAAGAGATTGTTTCTAATATGGAGTAGCAAGAGTTACATTTAAAACGCATCTACATTTCATATTTAGTTAAACCCAACACGGCAGGTTGCCAGTAAAAGTGTTTCTTCCGTTAGGGTGGTATTTTAAACAAACAACATACTTATTTAAGTCAAGAATTATTTAAGAAAACTCATTGCTAAAAGCTGGGATTCGAATCCATGACTTCGGACGAAAAGTCAAGTACCATACCGCCGAGCTACCAGTTCTTCAAACATATTCTAAATCCGAGGACTAATTTATTCGTCAAACGGACAGGTGGCGGGCCGATATGGTGAAAGGTTCCTTCCTATCTACTGCGAAACCCTAAAATGAATTTCGTAATCTGAATCAAGACATTATTCAACACATAACAATCGGAAAATCTTATTCTCACGGCTTTACGAGCGGATGTGACAAATAAGACCATGTTAAAAGTAAAACAATGAAGGAATAGGCGAAGAAAGTGTCGTGCGAATGTAGGTACGGCCGTTTTAAAATTCACACAAGTGCTACCATTTTAAATTATAACATATTGTTACGTAAATTTTAGCTATTAAAATTTCAATTGAGATACTTACTTCCAATTTCTTGTGAGAATATTCCTGCATTACCATTTCCTCTTATATTTTTGGTTGTGCGCAAAAGCCGCGTGAGAAAAACTACACAGATATTATTTATTGTGTTACTGGCGACAAATAATTTATGAAATAATAATTGAAAAAATAATACGAATCATAACTTCTGTAATTAACTACTTGATGAGTACAATAATACGTTCTTTCCGGCTTTAAAAAAAATCTCTTAAATCATATCATCAAAACTAACTTTCCGCCCGCGGATTCGTCCGCAAGGAAAAACGACCAGTTGTATCAGATGAAAAGAAAAAAAAACCGGAACAGTGCATGTCGGTCCATGCGCAGTGTCAGGTTCCACAGTTGCCCGTCGTGATCTGCGGACTTAGAAGAAGGCCTTTTATTTAACTGAAAACTTTTTGAGTTCACGCTTTAACGGCTAATAACGTTTAAAAACGGGCCCACATAGGACGGGTGTTAAGGATGATATGGTTTTATATTTTCACAATTTAACATGGTTCATAAATTTTTATTTATCACCAATTTTACACAACCGACAACGTCATCGAGACAATTTTCAAATTAGTAAACTATCCGATGATATCCCACCATTGCGGTTTGCATAATGTACTGACGTTTGACATTTAACGTATAGGTTTCCATTCTACGAGCGTTTATGACAATACAAAATCATTTGTCTAGTCCTGCAGATTTCGTTCACGATCTTTTCAAAAGATAAGGGCCATCCATAAATTACGTCACACGTTGGGTTGATAAGGGCGTCAATGAAATGTGACAATGCGCGACAAGCGACAAATCCGAAATACGAAAACGAAAAAAGGTTTTGAACAAAAACAAAATTGTAAAAACAAACCTTATAATTTATGGATGACCCCTAATATCCGATCCGACAATACTGATAATTATACTGAAGATTCACATAAACAAAATTTACGAAAATATTATTAATTGGATCACGTTAATGTTCTTCTGTCTATATGTCCGTCTGTCAAAATTTTTTGCTTTCGAGAAAAGATAGAGATATCAAGTCGAAACTAATATGAAAATGAAAATATGAAAAACAATATACTCAATAAAATTTAACAACTATATCTAATGTTTTTTTTATTATTTTGTTCAAAATACTACTTAAGTTATAGGAATTTTAATTTAATTATTTTTTCAATGTTAATCTTTTAGTTATTTTATTTGCTGACAAAAAATTTCGTTTCAGATGTTGATTTTTTTTAAGTAATCCATTCATCAAAAGTTTTTTATGTGAGCAAGAACGAGGATACGTCAACTACTGTTCAAATAACTATTAAAATGCCTCAAACGTAAACATTTTTACTATAGTGTAGGCAGATAGAAAATAAGCATATTATGATAGAAATAAACTTCAGACGCTGCAGGTAGAGTTTGTAGATTTTTGAAGTCGTCCCGAACTCCGGACGCGTGTGTTTCTCCTCCTTTAACGATTTATGGATATTTCATTGCAAACGTAGGCAGATATGTCAAGCTTTCCACGTACAGTGGTGCGAAACGCTATTGCCAACCATTTCATTAGGAGTCGTCATCAACGAGCTTACGATTTCCAAGCACCTTTGTCTGTCAGTTATATCTTAGCCCGTTTCAAATTTTGACCCACTACAGGATCTGGTTGTGGTGTTCATAACCGGCAACACTGTCAATCTCTAAGCCGGAAGCAATAGATGCATGCTCTACAAGATTTTGTACTAGTCGTGCTGCGAACGGTCGCCGAATTTGTCCTTATTGAGGATAGAAGATGAAGAGCAATCCGTGTTGATATTTTTGGTGGGTGGAGCTTGCTTGCCTTTGGACCATGATCTATTTTGCACGTTCTTGTCGTAGGTAATCCATTTTTCATCACCATTAATCAATCTTTTCAAAAACGAAACGGTTTCATTACGTTTCAATAGAGAATCGCAAATGAGTACAGGATCCACTAGATTTCTTTCAGTGAGCTCGTATGGGACCCAAGTATCGAGCTTTTTTGAAATGGGCGAAACTGTTTTGTGGTCAATCTTCAGCTCGTCAGCTACGTCTTAAGAAGTAATATGCCGAGCTTGCTCTACTTTTTCCAAAATGGCATCGGCTTTATCCGTAACAAGTCAACTAGAGCGAGGTTCATCTTTGACATCAAAATTACCGGACTGAAAACGCTTGAACCAGTTTTGCGCTACTCTTACAAACGCTGCATTAGATCTATAAACATTTTTTTTGCGTTTTGTTTCGCATTTTTAAACCTCGAAATGTATCGAATTTCTACGCTAAATTTACTAATTTTGGTGGACAGAAAGTCAATAGAAAAATGGCAGGAAACCGTTTTTAGAGTTCCATACCCATAAGGTAAAAACGGGACCCTATTACTAAGACTCCACTGTCCGTTTGTCTGTTTGTCACCGGCTGTATCTCATGAATCGTGAAAGCTAGACAGTTGAAATTTTCACAGATTATGTATTTGAGTTGCCGTTATAGCAACAAATTCCAAAAACAGAATAAAACAAATATTTAAGTGGGACTCCCATAAAATATACGTAATTTTTTTACCGTTTTATGCTCGATATTAATAACGGCAACAGGTAGACGCTTGAAATTTTCACAGAATATTTAGTTGTATATTCATTTTAAAAATAAATAATTAATTTAAAATTAAATAAATTAAGGGGGGCTTCCATACAACAAACATGATTTTTTTGCCTTTTTTTTTATACTAATAACCACAATAGGTAGAAACTTGAAATATTCACAAAATTTTTAGATTTAAATTCACTTTAAAAATAAATACCTACTTCATTCAATTAAAATTAAAAAAAAAACTAAATAAAAGGTTGTAATAGTGTCTAATGTTCTATAGATAATGGTACGGAACCCTTCGTGCGCGAGTCTGACTGCACTTAGCCCGTTTTTACTTGTATTTTTCTTTTTTTTTTAATTTAACCAATTTAATGGTATCAACTAGCAAAATACAAACCGCACATAGAGATTTTACTGCAACATTTTACTTATGAAATTTGTTTTATTTTATTTCAAAGTGCACAAAACATATAACAAGCATTATAAAATTGTATGGAAAAATATGATAAATATACAAGTTGAGCTAGACCGTAATCTTTAAATGTGTGTACATAGCATGCTCAGAACTAAGGTATACATAACAAAATGAACTAAATAAAAAATACAAATCAAAAATTTTAAAAAATTTAAAAATGAAAAAAAGTACACACAACACACGTCACCGAAACTAGACATCGTTGTGTATTGCGTTTGAAAGCAGTAGGTCTACAATCAAACACGTCGACATCCCCTGCGCCAGCGTCGGCCGTCAGGTCGTTGCACAGCGGGTCATTCTGGTTATAGGATTGTAACAGGACGTATCTAAAAGGACGTTGGTTTGCAATTCAAACGTTCTGAATGTTACAAAATTTAAGAAAAAAAAATTAAAACACGTTTTCCCCAACGTAATATGATTATATTCATGATGAAAAATTAAGCGAAACGAGACGATACTATTACTTTTACTTATAATTGTGTCGTAGAAGCAGATTAATCATAATAAACAATTATATAATCAATGTTTTTATTATTTTATGAACACACAGACATTGGATAAGTGTTGCGGGCGTTAGACGACACTAATTTACACATAGCGATATGGTTGTTGCTAACCAAAAAATGACAAATTTAATAACAAATTCCCGTTTGAGCGATAAGACAAAGCGTCCATTATCAGCATAGAATTGTGAAATAATGGCGGCGCGCTCCCTAACTGGAGATAGCACAAACTATTTTGAAAGAAAACACGAATAAACCTGCGCATTGCTTCATTCGCAAGTAATTCAGAGCGGCAGAATTTTATGCGTTGTATTTTACAACATTCATAGAATGCATAACATAATTTTATATATAATCTAGCTGTTGCCCACAGCTTCATCCGCATTGACTGTCTCGTGTTTATTCCCATTACGGCATAGACGTGCATTTCTGTTTCGTTTTTATAAATATCTATGTTTTTGAACATGATTTATTACAATAAAAAGTAAAATATACCCATCTTCAGGATAAACACTGTTGCCCTAGCAAATTTCATCAAAATTGAGTAAGTGGTATCAAAACAAATCTAATCAAATAGCCTTTATTACGGATAAATATTATGCATTTCTTTGCAATCATTTTCATAGTTTATATAATTTTTCAATATTATTTATATAAAATTTCATGAATTACTTTTAAGATTATTGATTGATAACAATATAATAAATCTATTCTTCGACATCGGTAACATTTCCGCTTGTCCTTTGACATAGGCCTCCCCTAAGGTTTTCCAAGTTTTCTTGTTTTCGGCGTTTCTTTGCCATTCTATTCAGGATTGTTGCGGTCGATTCTTTGTATATATTTTTTATTGTCGTAATATACTTTGGATGTACTCCTTGTGAATACAGAGCGTTCCAAATGTGTGTGTGTTTCAGAGAGTCAAATGCCTTACTGCAGTCTACAAATGCCAAGTAGTAGTCTTTCCGTACTGTTTGCTTTTTGGATAACTTGTTTTACGATATGAATATGGTCCATTGTTGAAAAGTCGCTTCTGAATCTCGCTTGAATCTGGGATTCAGAAGTAAGTGGTATAGTAACACGAAAATAAACATAATACACATTTATCAGTGTGTGTTATGGTTCACAACTCCTCACTACTTTAAATATTTGCCTGCCGCTCCGCACGTTACAGAAAATCATTCCTTCTCCAGTCCCTACGTAACAAGGCTTTAAAGTTGTAATTTAGATTATTACATCCTGGCTTTGACTTATAGTTTACAAAATAGTCATCGAATTCGGTTTAATAGTTTTGAGTTCAGTATCGCCTACATAACTCATAAAATTATATTTTTTAGATATCTTATGTACAGAATTTACCTCGTTACAATTTCATTATACGTGTAAAGTTAAAATATATAAAAAATGGTCTTTAAGTAGTATATTGATATCTTTGTAAAAATGTTTTGTATGTAAGTGACACTAAAAATTTTTAAAACTGGCCACTTGAAACTGAAAAATTAAAAAACATATTTAGATTTTAAAAACGGAACTATATATATGTATATATTGTATTCATCGCCATTTGTTTTCATGCAATGATTTCCTATGAATTTCGTTGCCATTTAAACCAACAAGAAAGTAATATGTAATAGATTCTGAGTGGGATTTCATAATGAAGCTTCATCCCTTGCCACTGTTTATAACTAGTTTAACGAGTTTAAACGTGGTTGCAATAATCGGATTAACGATCTGCGTAAGGAATGTGCTTCTACGGCGTCGACCGAAGACAGCATCAGTGCTGTGCAACTCCTTTTAGAGACTGACTGACAAAAGAGTGGCCTGCCAGCAGATTCGGACAAGCTTAGGCTTCGGTATGAGTCAAGTGCACAAAATACTTCACGAACATTTAACAGTAAGGAAGCTTTGTATTCGGTAAATATCTCATAATCTGACGGAAGCTTAACAAATCCCTCGAGTTGATCGGTGACGCGAAATGATGCAAAAATTTACCGGTGGTGATTCAAATGCTGTATATGACACATTTATAGATGACGAAAGCTGGATTTACTGTTACGATTTCGAAACCAAAAAGGCAGTCTGCTCAATGGGTGTTTCCATCCGAGATATTGCCTGCTAAAGTAAAATGAAATCAAAGCATCGAAAAAAAAGGTAGTGGCCTCTTTGTTTGGAATGACAGGTCATTATACAAAAAAATGTTGTAGAAAATAAAAAAACAATCAATGCAGACTAGTATACTAATTATTCTTTGCTTCTGTATTGGAAAAATTTCAGAAAAACGACTTCGCTGTAGGATTCTTCTTCACTATGATAACGCCTTACTATATACCGTCAGACAAACAATTAATTATTTGGTGACGTTAGGTATAGAAGTACTACTGACTAATGGGAATTCTATTTATTCCCTAGAATAAGAGAAAAACTTCGAGGAAAGTGGTTTACGGACGCCTAGGAAACAGTGGTTGCATATGATAAAGCCGTTGAAGCGAGTGCCTCTAAATGCGAGCGGGCAATGTGTTTCTCTCAGTAGTTTCATCGAATGCAGCAATGTATTTACTGATCTCAACAAACACTATTTTGAAAAACAATAATAATAAAAAAAGGTGCTAGTTTGCCCAGATTTTTATTTTCTAAGGACTTTCAGAGTAACTCACGTAGGAACATATTAAAAACAGCATCTTTAAGCAGGTCATAATATTATTATTGCAAAAGTTATATTTATATTATACGTAGATTATTCAAAGTGTAGGTACACGATAAACACCACTAATCATGGTAGGGATCCAAGAGTCTTCTCTATGTATCTTTTATAGATCTTTTGGAAAAGTAAAAAAAAATCAAAACTTATTAAATGAGTAAAACTTTATAACCTAAGGGTTACTGACTGCATGAAAACTAGTAAAAATAAAAAAATACGTAACCATTAACAATTTAAATAAAATTTAAATCACACAGATCAGCGTAAAAAAAATCATATAAAGTTACACAATTATCGACAGTTTATGACCCACCATTAGTATTGGTAACATCAAAAATTTATAAAAGTAACTTATTTTATGACTTTCTAAGTTTGTTTTCAGAAATTAAAAAAAAGCCGTAAAACCAATAAGAAATATTTTATTTTTACCGTATTTCGTATAGAATTTGACGGTACAATTAAATTTCGTGCAGTGTTGTCAACAAAATGTTTGCAAGCTCAGTAGGGAAAGATCTTTAAACCATTAGAAACCAGCAATTTTTAGCATTTCATACAAAGCAACAGGTGTCATAATTTAATTTGAAAATAATTACTGAATAATTAAAGGAAACTGATAAAAAAAATAACAGTAAGTTTTATTGTCTACTTATGAAATTAAAATGAAAGGGTCCGAGTTATTGTTCTTTGTATTTTAATAGCTTTTACATTAAAATATTATTTAATAGTGGCATTTTACCTACTAATAACCTCATTAAAAAGTTTTATTCTAAAAAGTCGCATCAAGTTTACGTTCGAATAGGAACTCGTTCGTTAGAATCGTCAATGTTTCCAGTAATTTAAATTTCTTTCTATATTTAATGAGTACATAAATATTGCAAGATATAAACTACACCGGCAAAATGAGAATAACTTACTGTCAGTCAGTTACCTAGTACAATATTTTAATTTGCCATAATTACTTTTTTCTCATATTTTTGGTGCCCACTAAAAAATTCACTAGCAAGCAGAAACAAAATTTCGCCCCCTAACAGTGGTTCCCAAACCATTAGGTTTAGAAGTAAAACCACTAAGGTGGGAATATTGATACCGAGCAAGCAATTCCTAGCGGTGAAGTTCACGATTGACTATTGTTTTATGTTGCCTCCAGTTAACGACCATGACGGTACTATCCCACTTCAATGGTTATGAGAGTTTTAAGTGGTTCTCATACAAGAATACACATAGTATTCTCTATGGATGAATATTAATGTGGTTGTTCTGGTAAATGGAATTCTTTGGATACGGGCAACGCTCAAACAGAAGATTATCATAGCACAATGAATTTCTATATTCTGATCATAATGTTCTTGGTAATAACTACTTTCATAAAATTAATATGCTCTATATTTTATTCATATTTATGTATTCCTGCGATACCTAGTTATGTCAAAATTTAGTATTTCTGATATTAGAATGCTACCTTTAACGACATCTATTTTGTACTTATGAAACAAATATAATGTATTTGTGTCAACAGGTGAGTATTTAAAAAAAGAATGCGTAAAATGCCATCTCTTGGTTAATTTCAGTATTCATGTACTTTATTTTAAAATATGGTAATATTATTTTTTTTTTGTCTTGTATAGATTTAAGAAAGATTACGGCAAAAAATACAAAGAAAAGACTACTCTATTTTTGTTCACAATAAAAATTTCAAGTTTCCATTTTTTTTGTGTTTAATTTATTTAATACTAATATTTATCTCGTTAGTCTCTCAAGAAAATAATGACCATTTTAAAAGCATTTAAAGGATAGACAAAATCTTTATAAAGCAATAACCAAAACAGAACTAACCATAAACTATTAGGTATGAACGCATCTTATTCTGGTTTTAAATTATTCCGACAGAGGGCAGAAGCTTACAAAAAAAGAAATAGTTGAAGTACGGTGATAAAGTAAATTCAATGTTTAACTGTGAAATAATACTAAATCAGCTGATCCCAATTATTGTGTGTGTTTCAAAAGGATTCTAAGTTACCAGATGACATTCGGGAAAGAAACAACACTGAACTGGAATAGTTGTATTGGGGTAAATGATGGAAATTTCATGATCAGAGCTATGACAACGAACAGGTATATACTATAGGAACATACATTTTATTACCAGCTTTTATGAATGAACTTGTTGTTTTATTGTTTTCTTATTTACTACATTTCTTAGGAAGCGAACCAGAGAAGATGAGATGTGCGAGTTCATGCCGTTATCCAAAAGGATAAATAATTTACACATAAATAACCGAGATTTGAACAACGTTAATGTTGTGGGAACCCAATTTCCTAGTCAAACAAATGGATTAATATTGGAAAATGGCATATCAGCTTCACCATCAACAGTTGAATCAAGTAGGATACCACGTTATGATCCAGGAGTCAATGCGTCAGAAAGCTCATATTTTTATGAAAATAAATTATTATTTGAATTACATTTAGAAAGAATTCAAAGGTCAGGGCAAGAATTTCCTTTTTGAATGTATTTTTAATCTCGTTAGTATTTATTTTGCTCCTAATTATGTGTATTTAATTGTAATAAATAAAATATCCCATCGAGTTTTTATTTTGTCTCTGTCTCGCAAATTAGTCAATGACATCGGCCAATGGCATTCGTAACTACTGTGCGCCATCTAGTGATTAATTTACGTCAAAAGTCGTAATGGCGGACAAGTTTGTTGTAAAGAGAGAGGATATAGTGTTTTTACGACTTTATTCATTGATTAGTGGATAATAAAGAAAGATATCTGTGAAATTAAAATCAAGCGGTCGTGAACGATCTGCTGTGCGGTGGTAAGTAAGTAAATGAATATATTGTGACGATACATTGCGAATATCCGTGACCCTATTTCGGTTTCGTGAGCGGTACTTGTAGTACCGTTAGATAGGTAAAGTGAGCGCGCGTGGCCACGAGAGTAGCCCACCGAATGCCGCGGCGAGGGCCGAGTGCCAACCCCTCCTCTCGCGATTTTCCTGTCGGTGGAGGAGTCGGGAGCGGGAGTGATTTGGTGTAGTACGCACATGGAGGGGATCCCGCACCTGGGTGGGGATGCGCCGCGTGCTCTGTGATGGATGCTCTGTGTCGCCACTTTATGCGAGGAAGTTCAACGGTAGGGGTGAATGTACTTCTCTTAATAGCAGAAAATATTACATTTTGCTTTCAAATATTTATTTCCGTAGCTGTGCAATTTCATCCCAGAGGCGGCCATGATGCCTAAAGATCCTTTGTCTGTTTTAACGTCACTTCAGACATAATCTTGAAAGTGGTTCAAATCAAGCCTTTGTAGTTTACTTAAATCGTAAAGCAAATGTAAAAAATATTTAGTGTAATTTCATATATATTTACAAATTGGATCTATTACATATTCTAGGATTGTCGATTTTATGAAGACATTATGTAATTAAAAAAGAATGCCATTTCGTATAAATTATATTCCCGGTACTAATATTTATTGTCTTTCAAAGTTCGTGTTTTGTTCCTAGTCCAATTATGTATGTTCCCACGAAATAATTTAGTGTATCGCGCTGGAACTCGGAAGCGGGTCACAGTAACAGCCGTGGGGTACGGTCGAGTCAGTGAACCGCAGCGCCGCCGGGCCCGGGGGCCGGAGTGTGTCTTGCTCGTGAAAGTACGCCGAAGAGAAAGTGAGGATCACGCTAGAGCCTGCCACACGCGCGACGCCGCCAGTGTGTGCGACTAACTCGAACGTTGACTATCGCGTCTCGAGAAAAAAAAAACTTTCTTTAACCCAGTTCAAAGCATCCGCGTCAGCCTCGGCCCATGTGCTGAGCGAAGGGAGCAGGTGATTTAAGTGGGCGCCGGTGGCGTAGTGCCGGGCTCCAGCGCGTCCCGAGGGCCATCGGTGGGGCGCTCGGCCGGGCGCTGTCCGTTCGCGGTGGTGGTGCGAGTCATTCGCTCCAGCCAAGTGGGACAGTGTTTTTTTTATTTGGCCGTTCTCCCGCCGCCGCGCCGGCAGGGCGCTGTAGGGGGGCCATGTGCGACATGCAGAAAATGCACAGTCGAGATGATACCTCCTGGTATGGTAACACTTCTCTTACTGTATTTGCATACTGCTATAGTATACCTAATTATCTACTTTTATCTAAAACAATATGATTAATACACCTTAGGACTATAGGCCCACATATTTATTTTTCGCGACTTTTATAAATTGAATTGAAATTAGGTGCCAATTAGGTATAATTTCTTAAAAAAATTCTACTCAAAAAAGAAAATAATAAATAATTTTAATCGAAGCTTCTAAGGTTTCATTAAATATATTATAAATAGATGCTTTGCTGCTATTATTTAAATTCTGTGACATGTGAACGTGCGAAACAAAGAATTTTATTAGTTGGAATATCAACATACGCCTTGTATGTTGATATTTCCTGCTTTCACTTTTGTTGTGCAACATCACGGCCTGGTAGAATATGTAGCTTCATCATGCATATTGGTTAAGTCCTAAAATATGATTTAGCTATCCTTAATCATCGCAGCAAATGTATTAATTATTGCTAATTATATTTAATGATCAAATTAAATGTACTTAATAAACTAGTTGGATAGTAATTTGCTAATAACTACCTACCTATATATCTAATAAAGTACCTACCTATTATTAGTTTCGCACTATTTGCTAATATGGTTATGGCAAATGTAAACTTAACAATTATTAAAAATTGCAATTTATTTTTCCCCGTAATTTTTCACCGCTATTAAAGTTATTACAGTAAGTATTATACAATTTATGTGCCTATGTAAAAAAAAATGAAAAGAAAGAATTATAATTACTTACCTCAAAAAATAAAGACTAGATAAGTGCAAACGGGATTCACACCCTGAGGGTAATTAGATATGTAAATATTTCACCCATCAAGAGTCTCGAAGATTTTTACTTATTTTCAATATCGACACTGGCGAGAAATCTGAAACATTTATTGTTTTTTTGTTTTTCCTTAAAAAAAATTTCTGAATAATTTTTCACAAATCTGAAATCTTTGGAAATCTCAATTTTTATAGCGGGAAGTTAAAAAGTGTTCTTACATGCATCGGTCTACATCATGATCTATATATAATTCAACTGCAAAGGTCAAATTATAATCGCAAAAGAAATTTAAATTATATAACAACACATTAACGATTTTCAGATGTACTGTAAAACCTTACTTCTTGCTGAAAACGATTCTAGGTCAAATGAAGTATCCTATACGTTTTATTTGAAGTATTAAAATATGTAGCAAACATGGCCGTATTTTTTTTTATTGTGTTGATTTAGAAGCATGATTTTATACAGCTCTAAGAGACCGTAAACCTAAGTATTTTATAGCTATTTCAACTTGATACCTCTATGCATTTCGATAAAAAGCTAGTAAATAAACAAATTCAAATAATATATTATGACAATTCTATTCGACCAATTTGATAAAAAATACTTCTAACGTAAGTGCAGCACATTAATCCTTTGTTAGGCAATGACCTTCCATAATCTGCTAAACGCCACACTTGATCGGACCTTAGAGTCTTCTACAACAATTTGATACTTTTGAAAATAGTATCAGGTAAACGTTTTCGACATCTTTTAAGCTAAAACCATTGCTCATATTAAGAGTTCCTGCCTGACAAATACAAACTAAAGGTATTGCCGTTACATCACGTATGGCCGCATGACCGGTGATGATACGCCGTAACAACGGTAACCAAGGTCTAGCGAACGGTGCTATGGGCGTTATACCGAAGATCGAGTGGTCTTTTCGGTGACTTGTTGGAAATGGAAAGTTGCCACAAATATGTTTACAAAAGGTTAAGTTTACCGTAAGTTCTAACCGAGTGGAGACATTGACTGGGTTAGCTAGTAGATAATCTCAACTAGATCGACCCCAAGATCAAAATTTTTGAAAGGATTTCAATATTTACCAGATTATACTTCCCAGAATTTCCCAAATACTAAATCTAGTTCGATACCGACACTTAAGTAAACAATTCGTTTGTTAATGAAACTAAATTTTAAAATGGACCACATTATAAAAAAAATAACAGCTCTATTGCAAAAACGATGAACCAAAAAGAGAAGAACCTCTTTCATTTATAAGGTTTTTGTTAACAACAATTATTTCAAAAATATCAACAAAAGTGATAGTATAGGTCGAAATTCGACTATAATTCATTAATTTTTTAATTTCAAACATTATTGAGTTTTTTTTTATCGAAGGGGGTATGTCCACAATCATTGCATATAGTTTTTTTTTTAAATTTCGTCCTACGTCAACTGCGAACCTTTGCTAATAAAAATATGTCATTAACGTGTGTTGACAACTTAATAGTGTGTAATAATTATGAAATTTAAAATTCAATATTAATAATGGTACAAAAAAACACACACAAATACAGCTAATATTCGTATTTACTGTGTGATGACACAAAGCATAATTACACACTCGTCCGTGTGTGCGGTATGCCTATAAAGGAATTAGAAATTTTCGTGTCATATTTCAATATATAGACGATATCGTGAAAAAATGAACAGCGAACGATAAGCAGCAGATACAGTGAATTCCAATACAGGAAAAACTGTATTGAATATCACACAAAGATTGGAAATTGTACACATAAGGAGCGTGAGGCTTAACGAATAGAAACTCCGATTATCCTAAGCCTTTAGGCTTCAACTGTCCGTCGAAGGTGGAAAGAAAAACGGTATTTCTTTTTTATCGGTAACACTGAAGCTCATCAATGGCGGCTAAAAGTAAGATTGACATGTATGCGGTTCACACGCGTTAGAAGAAACCTTCAGAGAATTGAACCGCGAAGAATGAGATGAATGCGGCATCAGGGGGGGACGATTATCGTGGGGTATATTTATTGTGATGTAGGTGCCAAGTTTAAGAGTTGTTTTAATTTTTGTTATTCAGACTGAATGTTTTGCAATTTCAACGAACGACAATGCACGGGCGCGCACGAGCACACACATCTCTTTCTCTCACATTCTCTCGTATCGTATTCTATCTCGTTTTGTCGCAGGCTAAATCCTGTAGATGTAAGTGTTTGTCTCTTTTTGCTGTCGCTTTTTCGTTTCAACAAGTTTCAATTCGTAACGGCGCTGAAGAAGTTTTCACTTCAAAAGGAAATCCGTTGACAAATAAACAAAAAAAAATAGGTACTGAACTGTTTTGTCTTTATCTATTTATATACGGTTAATGTAACTTTAATATTGAACTGTCTGTCTGTGATTTCACAATAATTGCATTTGTTCAATGCACAAGGTTATGTATGCGTTACTAGTACATACCCACATACCCCTTTAAAAAAAAATGTTTGTACATGGTAATATTTGGAACGACTGAATCGATTTTCACTGAAATTTTCAGTAGAAGGTAGAAGAAGCGCTTCTTGTGCTATAGATAGTGCTTTTTACCTCGGAAATATTTAGGATTCTTGTGTGATAATTGACAAACTTAAAAATTACGTATAGTTTGAGAGTAAAACAAAGCGGAATCAAGAACGAGACCGGGCTCGAAGTGAGAGCGAGACGTGGATCTAAATCTAGAGCGGTACATGACCATGAAAGGTGAAGCAATTCATCCCATGTCCACACGGACGGAGCCGCCTTGAAGAAGCAAGTTTACAGTAGAACTTGCATCTTATTTGGCATCGCAGGAGGGGACAAAAGAAAATAAAAAAAAAATATATTTAATGTACTTACAAACTAATACAGATATTCATTAAAAACCACCCTACATCACCAATATCCAGGTTCTTGGTCTGTGGTTTTTTTTTAATAATTTGTTGCAAATGTACTGCTTGTACATGCGACGCAAAGTCGCGACTTATCGCTTTGTTTGGGTTGGCACATGGAAATGCGACGTCAAATTATTAATCTCTTGTTAGGTTCAAAAACACATTATAACCTCGATAAATCTATCGGGATTGAAGTCGTCTTATCGACCCAAAGGTCCGTTGCTTTCCTGTAAATAAAAAAAAAATAGCAATAAAACATCATGGCGAAAACGTTAATAAAGTTATTTTGTGAAACGGACTACTATTGCAAACATTTTCTTCCGTTCAGTCAAGAATCATGCTACTTAAATTTGAAAATTGAATTATTTTTAAAAGAAGTATATAATTCCAGCGAATACTGTTAAAAATTAACAGGTTGTTAAAACAATTTTGAGGCTATTTTATTAATAATTAACAGGCCGTTAATTTTAGGATTCTTTTTACATATAAACATTTTTAATTTATCATTTACGGCCTGTTAATTTTTAGCGTTGTTTGCTGAAATTGGGTCTTGGAAACTACAATGAACCAACTACTTAAAATTCATATCTAGAAATAAAATAGTCAATTACAATCTACTTTGTATGTAAGTGTTTGTAAATTTATCTAATCGCTTGAATTTGTGGTAAAGTATCAAGAAATTGCTTATACAACATTTTAGCCTTGTAATACAAAACCAACTTAAGAGTAAGATAGCAGGTTTTATGTTACAGCCGACACGACAAAAATTTAAGGGTTGGTGATTTGATTAGGAATTCTAAAAAAAAATTCTGTAATAAAAAATATCATTATTATTGTCATTTATTCTATTAAATAAGGAGTCCAGATGTGTATTCCTTTTCAAAATGTTCAATCATGTATTAGAATGTTTTTTTTTTTTAATCTTATATTATTTCCCTTGAGGTGGAAATTTTTCGAATAGTGACTTTTTAATTTGTAAATTATAACAATGTTTATGGTAGATGTCTGTTTTGTACCTATGGACGTAGTATGACTTTTGTTTGTATTTGACGACGACGTTATCTTTAATTTATTAAAGAGGACAACTTATTTATTGAAGTTATACTTCTTTTGGTGCGTTTGGATGAGAGTGAATTTGAGCTGCGCGCACAAACGACATGATGAAGTTAGCCACAGAATAGAAATAATATCAACACTGAATATAGTTACAATACTGAGTGTTCATACTATATAGTACATAGTACAGAGTGTTCATGCTATATATTACATAGTACTTATATTCATAACCCAGTTCTTGCAAAATATAGTATTCATATGAATAATCAATTTTGAGTATTAATTTTCTATAATTATTATTTTTGTTCAATTTATATATATATATAAACATTATTTGTAAACTTTTAACATTGTGTTGTGAAAATTGTGAAAATTTGAAGTGTTTTTAAATATTAGGGTTAACCATGTAAGTATAATATATAGATATATTTCTAACGAACTTATTATTTTTCTAACAAATAATTGAATAATAAGTACACACACTCTTTTTAAATGTATTTGACTCATTCACATAATGAATAATGATTATATATTTGTACTGTATTGTTATATTGTTACGTTAATAAAACATTTTCAATTAAACAAAATCGTTTTGATTGATTTTAATATTTATTGTCGATTACTACTGCATTTGAGTTATTTTAAATATTATTCATACGCCAAAGAAGTATAACTTTTAACGCGTGTACATAAGTACACACACTCTTTTTTTTTTCTTGTTTATAATGATACGAAGAGACAATTCCTGATTGACAGACTGACTGAGCTATTCATCAACGTCGAGTCGAAATAAACAGTTGTACTCCAGTTAGAAATACAGAATTAATTTTTTTATATATAAATAATGTAGGTAGGCAATATGACACTTTTTTTTTTAATTGCACAGAAGAATGTTTTTAGGAGATAATAGTTTGTACAGGGGTCTCATTTTCTTTGAAGCTAGACACATGAAAATTAGATTTAAGGAGGAAAATTAGATTTAATACTCATTACAAATGAAACTAATGTACTCAACATTATGTCCCTAAGGGTGTAAAATAGAAGATGAAAGTTTGAAGTTACAAAAAAATATTCATACACTACATATTTACTTCAACGCGAACCAGAAACTACCGAAGTTAGAAACACGAAATTCCGGATAGAAGTATCAAATGTACTTGGTAATATGTCATCAATATAGTTGATTCTATGATGAGATGATGCCATCCTATTTGGAAGACTTTACTATCTATTGTATGATACCGATATGGTTAGCGAAATCTGGGAACGAGTGGGTTATATTGTTAAAAGTTGTAACTTCCATGATGACCAGTGACCAAAACGGTGACAACTATGAATGCTGGATTGCATGTCACACTTATGTCGCGGACGAACACTTACGGCGGAATATATGTACTATGTATGGTTGTACACGTTAGTATTCGTGGTTAGGCAACGGCTCGTAAGAAATATACTTAAAATATAGAAGTCAATGGATTGAAAGTCTAACTTAACACAAAATAAAATACTAATTAATTAAACCTAATAATGTTGAATATTTTCCATAATAATACACGACTGAGCACTGTCGTGAACTGATATCAATTCTAGTCTGGTATTTATAATGGGCGACCTTCTCAAATGATGAGCATAGATTTTTCATATATTGGAAACCAAGAACATTACAAAATTGTAGGAAACCCGTTACTTAATAAATCCTGTTCAAGTGATGGTAATTAGTATTTGAACTCTATGACTTGTTTTAACTCGGTAAGTTTAGCTGTTTAGACAAAAGCAGTAGGTAATAAAATAAAATATAAGTGAAGATGTAACTTTGAAGCCGTGATTTATATGGCAACAGCGTTTTCGCCTGTGCTCTGTTCAGGATGGTCATATCTTAAAAAGGTGCATATAACTAAGTGCGTAACTTCTAGAATTAGTAGAGTCTCAACGTAGTTGCTAGCGTTTATACACACGTTCTATATTTTTAAGTTAGTCAACTTTAGCCGAGTTTAACCCACTTTATATGCCTACCACTTTTACTTAGTAGTTTTGCTAGGAGTTTTTTTTTTCATTTTAAGGCTTATAGTATATGTTTTTATATAGTTCAGTACAGTGAAAATGGTGAAATTGTGATTTATTTCAAATTTTACGTTTTTTTGTTTGTATTTTGGGCGATTTGCCAATTAAAAATAAACTTCGCGAATTAAATTTATTGTATGAATACAATATACAACATGTACATGTAAGTAAAAATAGAAGTCTTGAACATCAAAATTACTCTAACTCATAAAATTAATCTAAGAAAAACAATCAGTAATCATATATTTTGTTCCTGTTTTTTGGCATAATAGTAAGGACATATTTCTCTTTTAGCTTCATTTCAGCTTTTAATCAAAGTAAAATTTAAAAGCTTGAGTGTGTGTATGTATGTAGCTTTATAAATTATTCACATATCATAAAACCTACATATTTATGTTGTAATTAGGTACTCAATTAAAAGTATTGCAAGCAACTTCAGTTTAATTGAAAAGAATACCCGGTATATATAGGAGTCGAAGTCTTGCATCCAAAATTTCGTACTAACGAACAAATCTAGGCTTGCATATACACTAAGTTTAATTAAAACTAATTTCCTAAATTTGAGAAATTTTATCTAAAATATTATCCACTCAAATATATCTATTGGTTTGGGGAAAGAGTTTTTTCGTATTTTATATTCAAATTCAAGATAGTTTTTCATCATTTTATTATAATACAAATATGCTATTTTGTTCAACAACTTGTTACCATTTTGTAGGTAATGACATAATCCCATTGCAGTTGAAATTTTGGGATTTTTGATCAAAAAACTGTGACAAGTAGTTTCGACTCTTTTGATGTTAACCTGACACTACTTAAAGAATTCTGAAGAGACCGAAACAGGCAAAAACCTAAGGGTGCAAGGTCAGGGCTATATAGTGGATGCATTGACACTTCCCAACAAAACTCAATATTTGCTGAGTGGCTAAAGTTATGTGTGGTTTGGTATTTGTTATGATTTTCAATTTGTCATTCATGGTCATCGCTGAGGATACATACGTGTTTTCACATGTTATAATAATTAACAAAGGAAAAGTTGTTATTTTATATGTTAAATATACTCAATAATTATCTATGAATATTGTTATTGTGGTTAATTACTTAGACTTAAAACGAAATAAAAATATGCAAACGTGCTGTTAAAGAATAAGATATAAATTTAGTCGTTGAACGGCATATGTAGTAGAAGATATCAATTAATTGTTATTATTTGATATTTTCTACTACATATACCTATATCATAACAATAATATCGATTAATTCTTAATTGTTATATATGATGCAAAAATAATTGTCTGGCTCTTATATCCAGATATTGCTCTGTATTATGAAGTCCAGCGATTAGATGCTTGCATGCATCAATATTTTGGCAAGGGAATCTGCTAACCCAGACCCTAGTTCGCTACATCTCTTTTTTGAGTATGCAGTAGACAATTAGAGTAGAAGAGGACGAAACAAGCTATGTATCCAACCTGGATTCTTAACATAATTGCTTTTAAGTGTGACCTTATCGTGTCTTAATCATATTTTTTTATTAATTGGGGGAAGGGGGCTCAGATCACGAATTAACTCACCGGTCTATCCGACCATGAATGGAATTGAGACCCGGTACCTTCCTGTTTAAAGACAACGCGCTTGACCACCGAACTACCACCGCTCTTAGTAAGCACTGTCCGACCAATTCTAGGCACTCGTGAACGCGACGTTACATATGTAATTTTTATGTTAACAGCGTTGTTTGTTTGTTACACACATACTTAACTTTTTAAAGGCATTTTGGTAAACTGCCTATTTGTTTTTTTTTTATTAACTAAATAAATTTTTATTACCCGCCTATGTTTGCAATTATCTCTAACGGCCTACAATCAATCATGTCGTTCAATGTTAGTACAGTGCTAGACTTCTATTTAGGGCGGTGTAGCCTAATTTGGCTCGGGGAGCGGGCGGTTCGGCGATCGCAACACCGGACCTGTCGCGTGTGCGGCGCTCATCATGGGCATGTGCGTTTGCGCGGACTTCTGGCCTTGAATTAATTTTTCGATATCGAACGGCGACCGGAGGCAGACCTTCAGCAGATCAATTCTGTAAACTTGATACGATTCGATTCGAAACGGCAAGTCTTCTCACGCTGACGTAATTTTGAAGTCATAACGGTACCAACTGAATCGCTTTAAAGGAGACGTTTCACACATGTACAGAGCTCCGGCCTGCTCCTTGTACACTTGTAATCAAAAATTTCATAATTGAACGCAAATATTTCGACTGTTATTCTGGCGTAATTTAACTTAACTTTTTTTTATTACATTATACGCGGTAATAATGTATTGTACAAAACAGATTTTATTGAGATCATCTTATTCTATTACATATAAAGATTAAAATTTAAATCTTATTCTAGTCTAGTATTTGATTTTTGCTTATTTTCTCCAGCACTGTTTGCTAGTCGCCAAAGGCCTCCTCAAACCTTTTCCATTCATGTCTATTCTGAGTGACCCTGTTCTACATCGCTCCAGCCACTTGTTTCGTACCGTCTTCCCATCTTTTCTGTGGTCTACCTTTTTTCCTTTTGCCTTCTTCAGAGTACCATTGTGTCACAATTTTACTCCATTTGTCTTCATGTTCCTTGTCCATCGCCTTACTGATTTTGCATGTCGTGTCTCAAACCTTTGTTTTGTTTCTGATGGCACAGTTCTCCAGTCTGTTTGACTTCTTCACATTCATACTAATTGCCCATTGCGTGCTGGCAGGTTATACGCAATATTTAGCCAAAAATTAAAAATGACATCTATTACATATTGTCATTTGAGTTTTGTGAGGCACATATATACTGTTTCGACAAAATATATAAATTATTATTTCATTTCATTTACAACTGACAGTTAATTAACCAATAATACTTCGCATTAAATTCCAAAACGAACTCGTAGTGATGTACTCGTCGCCGGTTTATGTTTTTTTTTAAATATTGTACAAAAAAAAAATAGTGCAAATTAGCGATCTTAATATTTTTCTGTACACTTTAGATATCCCCTTGATTTTATATAAACTGTATAAAATACAGGTGGGATTTGAAACAGACAATCTCTTTTACACAATCGGTTTGCCGACAGTCCCTCGGTCCCTTTGGCCGCGTTTAAAACGACATCCACAGCTAAAGTCCTTACTCCGTCGCGGGCGGAAAATAACGAAGCGACTTAATTTTTATTTCGAAAAGTACTTCAAAACACATTGAGATGTGGTTTATGTACATAAAAGTGTTTATGCCCATGTGTATAACTACGCGCACGTGGACGTATGTATTGTCCACATTATGTATACAGTATGTATTGCATACATATTCTAAGTATACATACGTACATACATACATTTATATTCTCTTATGATTCGGATTTTTCGAATTGCGTCTCGAATTGTTTTCGTTTGAGTATTTGAAAAATAAACCTTATTGTTTTGCATGACAGAGAGGATTTATCACTGTAACGACGTACTTAAGATAATCGTTTTCACCGAAAAGAAAACTCATTTCAAGGAGTCAAAATTGTTTCTTCGCTTTGCTATAATCACGGGAAAAGTGTCACTCGAATGACGAAACAACCCAAGAGAATCTTTTCTATTATGTATGTATTTATGTATTGGGTCTACATTTAGTTATTGTGTATTCTCAATGTTCTTGATTTAGCCTATAACCGACTTCGTTTGAAACTTTAATCTTTTTGTTGTCTAATATTTTTTTTTAATTATTATTATTTTTAAACTCATTGGTTCATGAACCGGTGCTATCTATAAGTTACTCAAAAAATTAAATCATTGTTTCATGAGTGATACTACGTAGTAGTGCTTATCTTTACATATTTATTTTTAATTTTCATTGTTTCAAAATTATCTACAATATTTTAATTTTCATTTTACAGAACAATATATTAGGAGACCTGTTTACATAGATATCAATTTTAATATTCTGCAATGGCATTGAGACCAACAGCATCTCTCAGAGTAAATTTAAAAAATCAATATTTTAAATCTACCCTCACAATACATATACGAAAACCTGGTACATGTCAAAAGAAATATAAAATCGTTCCAAAAAATGAATGATATTCATATTATTAACACTAAACATAAGAATGACCTTGTTGCTCATAAAACCCGTCTAAGCAAACTTAGTAAATTATCTAAGGGGCAACGTGTGCACTTTTATAATAAGGTTTTCAGGTGAAATTCAAAATTTGCCATTTCATGAATTTAAAACTTTCATTAAAAAAAATGTGCAGTAAGGGCTATTATACCGTATGGGAATATATTAACGAAAAAAAAAAACCCTTGGGACTGAACTACTCGGCGGTTTCATGTAATCTTCAAATGTGCTAGTTTTATTGATATATCCATCATGTTTCTTTGAGCGAAACCGAAAAATGAATCATTATTCGAAATGGGTGTTAATGTTAATACCACAATGACGTATTTCAAGTGTAGTCCTATTTACCTACGAAATAAATTTTTGATTTGATTTGACTTAAAAATAATTATTATTTTATTAAGTCGTACATATTGCTGTCTATTTGTATATACTAGGTATTGTAATATAGCAGATTGAAGATAACATGCCATTGCACTAATTAGACTTCTCGAGTTCAAAACAATGATTTTTAAAAGTTTTGGCTGTCGGTTAAGCCGCTTGTTCAAGAATCACATAAGAACTGGTATATGATTTTATCGCGCTACGACGAACGGAGCTGGAGACTTAATAAAAAAAAAAAACTTAACAACTATTACAAGGTGAATTACGGCGTGTGAATCCATTACGGTTCTGTGGTAAATCTGTTCTTTTTCCTCAAAAAGACCTTTTAAATTAAATTCACCATCAATTATAATAGTATTAAGAGGAAGGTGCTGCCATTTATCCCATATATTTTTTTAATTCCTTGAACGCATCCAAGGTCTTCAGCTACGCAGAAGTCACAGTGAAGTTCGTGTGGCAACAATCATTATAATACGTATTACTCCAGCAAAACTGCACAAGCGGGCTAGATTGTTCACACCATCGGAATGTCCCCAAAGCGCTGATTCTGAGCGGTTGCGGCCACGGAAAGGACCCTTTTATCCCTCGTACAACTTACGTTCTCACCAATTCCTCTTTCAGCTCAAACGCCTGCTTTTCTTGATGTCTGTCTGCTTTGACGATAAATAAATGACAAGGACAGACGCTGAGAAATGTAAGCGTTTTTCTGATGGTACCCGAATTCTCATAGCCAATTTTTCGCGATATGCTCTAAAATCAAATGCTGTAACCTCTCCGTCTGCGCTCTTGACGATAAAAATAAAACTAAGAACATTTCGCATAAAGCGGACTTAGTTTCATTACACTACAACTAGATACTCATCCGTTTTACATGAACTTATTGGAACCCTATATAAATATCTGGTTGTACACCTGCGGCTTTGTCCGCATGGACAGAAAATGTTTATTTCTTAATTTTTATATGGGGAGATGTTGCTATCAATAATGCTGATGCCGATCCTGTTTTCGATTTGGATACCCGTCCGCCTCTCGATTTCAATCCTGTTCTAAATAAATTATTAAAAAAAAGAATAACAGCTAAGGAGCTTAGCAGACGATCCGATGCCCGAGTTGTGCGGTATGGTCCGTTGCTGGCCTGAACATTCATATTTTGGTCTTTCTCCTTAACATTTAGTTCTCGCCTTATAACTAACCCGTCCCCATTCATGGCGCCGTCGCCACTTTACTTGTTGCCTGTTGTTCTCATTTCATGAAGTATTTGCGTACAATTTACTAAATCGTTTGATGTTTATGGTTACTGCTCCGCTTCTTTAGGTCATAGCTTGATGTTATGTAACCAATAGCATTTCTATATGAATGGGTGTCTAGTATATAAAGAATTTTTGAAATCGAACTGGCATGAAATTAGCATATTTAAACACATACCCAAACTCTTCAGCTTTATTATATTAATATAGATTCATTGTGAGAGTAATCCTTAGCAAACAGAAGCTCTTATTTTTTACAAAACTACATGGTTTACTATTATATATCTATTGCATTATTACATACTTCACGCGGACGAAAATCCGCCAAGGAAACACTAGAGTATATCTAGCAATAAACACCGACTCTATAAATAACAATAATTGTTACTACAATATATTATCGTAATATTTGATTGACTTTAAAGTAGTCTAATATTTTTTAATTTATTTTACTTGTGAGAACTCTAAAAATATTTTGATCATTGCTTGTTATTCATAGGAATGTTGAGTTAAATTCGAAGTGGGTAGCTAGGAACCTACCTTCTTGCGTGGTAAACACATAGACCGTACCTACATATTGATGAGTAGTAAAAGTAAGTTGATTATTAAGTTGTAGAAGAATATTTTTTTTATTTTTTAGTGCATATTAATTTGTTTCGGAATAGTTTTTTTTTTTTGAAGTTGTCTTTTTTTTGTTAAAATTTTTGTTTATTTTTTGATTTTTAGTGAATCTGAAGTACACTAACTAATTTGTCTGAATATGGGTAGACCGACTAAACGTGCTGCTCATAAATTGCATCCTTACTGTAAGCCGTTAAGGAGTTCCATTGATCATTACATTCGACTACAACAATAACTTGGCCGTAAAGATGTTACGGTAGATGACTCAAATATCCAAATAGCCTATAAAAGATTAGATCGAGTATTGTTAATTTGCTCCAAAGAATTGAAGAGTTCCGTTACTTTTGTCATAAATCCCATAATCAGAACCTAACCAAAATCTCATCAAACTACTCTTGAAGTATATCCTTTCCAATGAAAAAAAAATCATCGAAATCGGTCAGTGTGATATTGAGTTATTCGTTTATTAGTCGTGTACATAATTAATGCAAAATTTAACATTTGTATGATTTTCTCATGGATGCCATTGTCAACAATGAACCAAATTGAAATGAGACCACACGGGAAGCACCAACTTTCAAATAAAAAATATAGTTTAAAAAAAACTAAAAACACGATTTTAAAGTACATTAAACTAAAAAGTGAAAAATTATCCTTAATATGAACTCAAAAAAATAATGAACAATGACGAAAAATACTAGTATTGTTGTGGAAAAAGCGTGGGGCGCTTTGTGCCACATTTTTCGTGTGTAGAGCAACCCACGCTTTTTCCACAATAATACTAGTATTTTCGTCATTGTTCATTATTTTTTTGAGTTCATATTAAGGATTATTTTTCACTTTTTAGTTTAATGTACTTTAAAAGCGTGTTTTTTAGTTTTTTTTTTAAACTATATTTATTTTTCACTTTTAGTTCGGTTGATTGGTAAAAATTTGTAATTTTTAACAATACAACAATATTTGAATTATTAATAATGCTTATGACTGTTACTAAATTCTATTACAAAACAGTAATAGAATTTAGTAACAGTAATAAACCACTTGCTCTCACGCAGACGATACGTGACAAAATTGTTCGATCCTGGCGATCCTGATCAGGATAATGAGATAAACTTATCAAATTATTGTATTGTCATTGCTCTTTGATACGTACGCAAAGTTTCAAATTAATCAGACTTCTTAAAATTGGTGAAAATTAAGCTCAAAAATTCCGTTACGTACATAGATACATACAACCCAAGATTATATTAATCCTGGCGGTCCTAATAAGGATAATGGGAAATTGTTATCAAATTATTGTATTGTCATCGGTCCTTGAGATGTGTGCAAAGTTTCAAGTTGATCAGACTTCTAGAAACCGGTGAAAATTAAGCTCAAAGATTCCGTTACATAGTTACATACACATACAAACGTACAGCCCAAGCTTATAAAAGCGTGTTAAAAAAGAATTATCAAAATCGGTTCACCCAGTCGAAAGTTCTGAGGTAACAAACACAAAAAAAAAATACAGTGGAATTGAGAACCTCCTCCTCCTCCTTCTTTTTAATTTTGTTGTCGATCAAAAAGGAAGGGTCGCGAAGCGTTGGCATCATTCAAAGGCGATTCAGAACGGCAGAGTTTCGTGCGTTGTACTGTAAATAACTTTTTTTTCTCATTTCGACAGCGAGGAGGACGACGAGATGAACTTTGCCGCGTTCCAGACGAGCGGGGCGAGCTTCGTGACGGGCGCGCAGCTGCCGGCGGCCAAGCTGCAGCAGGGCGTCGCCGCCAACGGAGCGACGATCTCCCAGGTACACTGACTCCACTGCACTCAGTACCAGACCATTTACTGACCTTAAAATTGTGATAAAATTAGATATTCTTTCAACAAGACAGAAGAGTAGGTAATTTTTTTTTTTCAGTGAGAATTTATTCGAGTTCAGACTTAGCGAATAATTTTATAGTTTAGGCACGTGCTTCTAGAGTACAATTCAATTCATTAAGGGATTGAAAAGACGAGAAAAGAAATAATTCGTATCGCATTCAATGCATTTAAGACAAAGCATGTGCATAAATGTTATTTATAAATAATTATATTTTGTGTAAATAACGCTTTATTATTATTTTTTTATTATACTGATTCTTTATCATTAGTTATTTTAGTCATAATATTGGGTGTGAAAAAAAAGCGTAACGAATTAAATTGTGCGGCATTAGATTTAGAATGCCCCACGGTTTGCAGCTAATTGACTTGTGGTTTACGTTCGTAATTTTATTCACTGTTCCTCAAAAAAAATCTATATTTTATTGTTATTTTTTGCATTTTTCGTAGTCGGTACTCAAAAAAATTATATGTATAACTATTTCACTTAATACAAACTGCTACATGTTACAATTATCACTAAGTTAGTATTTATGTATTATTACATTCATATGAAATATGTTTCATTGTAAAAATCGATCTCGCGAGGAGAAAGAAATTATAGGGAAACGTAATTACACAAAATGAATAATTTGAAAATCATGAATATATTGCGGCCATGATGAAAATAAATATGAAAAGATGAAATAAAAATATTGTGTAGGTTTAGTCGTCAGCGGTGGGGGGATATAAAAGATCTGACACAATAGCGACAACAATGACTGCTCTTTCATACTTAGCGTCAAAATTATTAACTCCCTATCCCGTCGAGTTAAAGCTATACGGCTGTGATTCCATATCTACATAGCGTGTCTTCCATTGGCTAAATTTGTGCTGTCCTCCTACTGCTCGATTCTGAAGATACGCAAATGTGTTAATCCTATGGTAGAGGCGCAAATGATCCCCACGATTTCCGGACCCTGATCCCACGCTGCCCCGGCAGCTCTGGCTACACCCTCCTAAATTGTGATAGCTTTTTTTTACATGCCTCGACAACGCGAGGAACGAACTTCAGCTTATTATCTATCTGTAATCAACTCGAGAAAGTGAATTTTGTTAACCAGGGTTATCTGGTCACTGATATGCATCACCGAGTCCTCAATACGTTTCAATTTTTTTTTAGGGTAAACACCATCGCGTCCGTATACAACGATGCGAACCTTAGTTTGTTTTCGATTTTCCGACCATACTTTTAACGAACGCGTCCCTCGAGTTACTAGAAAAAGTAACAAAGCCGATTCTATGGACAACATAGGGGTGAAGTCTTAAAAGATCGCAGTGGCTATAAAGCCCTGTCTGCATCCGTTGATAGGCCTTCTCCTGCACCACTCCCCAGCATACTCCAGAACTATTATTTCTCAGTCCCGAAAGTATAGGTCCGCACCGTGTCGTACAAGGTCTACTGGATTTAACAGAACAAGTAATGTGATAGTTGGGAACTATTAGTAGATTTCAGTTTTAATAACTGTCGAATAGTCTAATACAGGTTATTCCAAATTTATTTTAGCAATAAGTTTGAAAACGGTAATAAAATGTTATTCCTTTTATGAATAATGTAATCACATAAAAAACCTATATTAGTGAGATTGTTTTAAAGCGACTCTAGTTGTCGGAGAGATGGTCAAATGAAGAATTCCAACCAAACTGTAGAGTTTAATAGGATTTTTTGTTTACATATAAAACATTGAATATTTTTGTTCACCACATAGCAGTCAATGTGTAGTATTCATTCTCAATACTCCACATTTCATATAAAAACATTCTGAACTAATGCGACACAATATTATCTCGTTTTAATTCGGAACGCAGTATTATAATCAGTACTCTTATCAAAATAATATATCCGTCATGACCCTCGCGATACTCAGTTTGGGGTTCGCCGTAACATATGACACAGCGACGATATTCCGCAGGTGGTGGGAATGGTGGGCGGCATGGGCACGGTGTCGTCGGCGGGCGGCGACGGCGTGCAGTACGTCCGCGCCCTCGACGCCTCCGCCCTGCAGCCCACGCCCCACTTCATCACCCTGCCTGCGGAGCTAAACCTGGTAATTTGGATCTGTTTTATGTATTGATGCCGTTTTTCTGACTCTCTTTGCATATAGTTTGTTATGCCTATTCTTTATATATATATATATATATATATATATATATATATATATATATATATATATATGTATAATTCTTCTGTACATATGTTTATCATTAAACTCCTACGAAACGGCTGGACCGATCACGATGGCATTTTTCATATAGTTTGAATAGATCCCTGGATGGTTTAGATTCACAACTGGACCCAGTAGGTAGCAATGCGATCGGTTTCTAGAAATTCTTTTTTTTTTAAAGAATATTTTTTATCGTAACATATAACCCCAAAATTTCACTCCCATTATCCCCAATATATTTTTAAAATATCACAGATATTTTGCTTTTGGGGTAGTTTAATTAAGATTTGAGAAGTTCATGAATAATTGGTTTTATGTATTAGAATAATTCATAGTTATGCTTGTGTACCCCAGTTGGCGCTGATGTTCAATTTCGTGGTATTTCACGTGCGCATCAATACGTGCGCGTCGCTTGTGTCGTAGCTTTGCGATGTCGTTTAGTATATAGTTTATATAAAAAAAAACCGTTTGCTGAATTCGCTAATAGCAGGCAAGCCAAGGCGACGTTTGTCGTGTTTGCTTGTAATTCATATAATAACTAGCGAGTCAGCAGTCACTATGTGATCATGTAAAATCGGGTAGTTTGCTATTTTTTTGTATGTTACTTGTATTTAAAACTTTTTTATTTCAGTAAGAGTGTAGTGAAAGCGTTTCTTTAATAACTTTATAAATACCCGAGTAATGACTTTTTAAAATTGCTAATTAGAGAGAGAAGGCACTTAGTGACGAGACGCCATTAGTAACGTCATTGTCTACAAGTGCCATAACTCCGTAAAAAAAGACGTCTTATAAATTTTGATGGCTTATAGTTCAGTGTCTTTTGACTGATTTTAATTTTATGTCATTTTTATGCATATTAAATCAACTCACATAACTCATCAACAAATATAGTATTGTGAATATCAGTAAACTACTCCATTAAAATAAAAATTAAAAGAACTCTTTTAATTTTCATTTTTAACTCTATCCTTGAGTTTATTGCCCTTTCTTCTCTCGGTGAATCAGCATTTGGAATGGGCGGTAATGTTGAAATGAATTTATTAACCCTTAATCAGGCATAGGACGATTTATCGACCACCTAGGTAATTGGAGTTTTATAGTGATCTTTGTCTTTTTTTAAATTCATAAAATTACCAATATTTGTAAAACATTATTATTCAAGAAAATGGTCATTAAAAATGGTCATTATATGCCCTATGCCCGTCTGGCGGTAGTATGATATGGACACTGTTTCCATTATGCAAGAGATGATTTTAAAATAAAAATATAATTGTAAATTATTAGGATTTTTTTAACAAAAATAACATTCTAGGTTTTTTTTAACAAAAATAACATTCTTCTAGTAGCGTACAAAAAATAATTAATTTAATCATTGATTAAAAAAATGGGACCGCCACAGTTTCTACAAAACAGTTCATTTATTGCCGTAGTACCACGATGACAATAAAAAAATTCCGTTGCAGGACCACATTTCAAACATCTATCAAATTGGGTTATGTTTTCATCCGATATTGATATATCCATTTGAGGCAAAGCGTCGATAAATATTTCCACAGCAATCCTGGTGGGAATCGGTAGTGATAATATTCTTTCTTTGAACATACTAATCTGAAAAGTAACACAAATGTCAGTATTTTCATTTCATTAATAATCACACGGCACGCGGCTGGCAAAGACCCCTTACGAAATTATTAATATAAAAAACTTACAATTTCAAACACCGTTTCTGTAACATTACAATTTAATACAATGTTCATTTTCTTTTCTAATACATATATCGGATATTTTCGTAGACACAATTACATAAAGGATTTTTGGGTTGTGTCTTGGGTAAATAATTTTATTCATTTTCATGCAATATCTCGACGACATATTATTGAAACAAAGAAACAGTATGTAATGTACATTGTCAAAAATAGAATTCTTGAAATTGAAAAGTTTATAACCAGCCAGCACTAATTCTTTTGTACCAAAAGAAGTACAGTACTTCTTTTGCACAGTTGCCTAATTTGGAAAAAAACATACCTTTTGGACTCCTTGGTGAAACTTCTCAAAACATGGGTATATACAAATTGGAACCTTGCAAATTTTACACGTATAACTACTTCTCTTTGGAACGGCTTTTGTACTGCAATATTTACATCTTTTAGATGTGCTAGGAATAGGCATATGCAAACTAACGTTTGCTAAGCGTATTTCACGAGGTACACCAAAATTTCCACCACTTTTGTTTTTGAATATTGTTGCTTTCTGTTTTTGTGAACAAAAACCATTAACAAGGTCTCTGCTAAGCCTTAAACGGAAGTCACTATGAACACAATCCATTTTACTAGGTTTGTATAGAATTTACGAATTGATTACGGCAGCTTCAAATAAATACCAGAAAATACGAAGCCAGTTTTTCTTTGATCTCCGACCCAAGGTTTATGAAGATTTTAGGTGGTTGAATAAATCGACGCCTCCCATTGTTCTAGTGTATTCGCAAATAGCCTGAAGTCAAAATATTTCCTTGTTGGTGCCATATTATTGAGCCCTGTTAATAATTTCAACTCGCCGTGGGTCAAATGCATTGAACATGACTAACACATCTTTTTTATCATGCCATCGAATTACGGACGTTGGATGTGAATATTCATACGTAAAATCTCCTAAAGCAAGTTTTTCAACATTCCTTGGAGTTTGTTTAATTGACAGTGGGATTCCTTTGCGGTTCGCAATAAATGTTCCAACACAATAAATACCCTTGTAATGTAGTGTCTCCAAAAGAGGCAAGCTTGAAAAAACCTGTCGATGGCAATTAAAATATTCGCTGGTATATTTTTGCACAGAAAAGTGACAACTTTATATCCTAGTCCTGCATCATTGATTGATGTACAATCCATATTATCCCTTCCCGTATAGATGTTGAATTCGTGTAAATAACCTGTTTTAGCACCACAACGAGCCCAAACTTTATACCTACGTTTTATAGGCTTAGTAGGCATATACTGCTTAAGAGTACTACGACCTTTAATTTGATCATATTCTCATCAATGCTCTGTCGTTGTGACTGACTTGCATTTTCAGTAAATGTGTGATCGAGTATGTTCATCATCTCTCTTACTTTAAATAATTTATCATGTCCCGGTAAATGCCATGGTATAGCGTCGTCATTATTACACACATGTAAATTTTCAAGAATCTTTTTAAACCCTTTGCACGTCATAATTTCGCAAATTTCGTTAAGTTTATAGAAATCATCAGTGGACCAGTACAATTCAATATTTGGGAAAGGACAAAGACCCATCATTATTATCACTCCTAGGAATGCACATAGTTCTTTGTTTGTTATATCTTTATAATTTTTACTATTTTGTTGTTTTGCATATAAATTTGTATTTATAACAATGAGTTCTTGCAGTTCAAGAGGAAAAAGATTTTGAGAAAATTCTAGTGGTCCACTTTTATTTGTTTGCTCCTTCAATGGTTGTAATTCGTTGTCAAATTTATTTTCTGCAATGGTACCCACGGCTCTACTCCAATATTTTTCAGTATGTTGAACATCACAAGAGCAAGATGATATACGATCTTCATTTGTTGTATCAACATTCACACCAGAAAATTGTATCTTGTTTGTTTTGGACAATACATTTGGTTCCGTATTTCCAATGCTACTAAGTATATCTTCTAATTCTTCGTCAGTATAAATAAATTGTATCTGGTCTAATACAGAATTTATATCATAAGGATGTTTAGGAAAAACAGGAATGTCGTCGTTACTTTCGTCTTCAGAAGAACTAAAGAGTTGTTTGAATTTATTTGTCAAATCATTTTCTTCATTACTCATTTTGTATTTGTAGATGATATGTAGTTACTAATAAGGCCTCTGGTATTTGTATAGGATGATATTTTATCAATTTATCACAAAACAATGGGAGACCTTTTCGATAGGTAGCGAGCGCGATCATAAGTCGCACACACACTTAGTCTGAGAGATCGAATGAATGAGCGTATTGAGTCTAGCGCCCAACAGTGTTTTATTGTTAAATGTTGTTTATTTCCAGAGAAAAGCAAATCTAAATATAAATGATGCAACGATATACATTCAGTGACATATGCAATGACAGATTGACTTTGATATTACAAATCATTGTAATAAACAATATTCATTGTCGGTTATCAGTAAAGAGATCAAAGTTCAAACTATGCAGTTAACTAATTAAAAATAGGGATAATGGAAACAAATTATAAAACGACAAAGAACTTCTTAACAGGCATAGGGCATAATACGACCACTTTGTTTTTGTCTTAATTTTAATATTTTTTAAACAACAGTTCTTAGGTATACATAGTACAGGTAAAAATTAAAACCACACAATATTTAAAAATATGTTTTAATGCCAGTGCACATGGGGCCTGATTAAGGGTTAATGACGTATTTCAAGTGTAATTTCATTACCTACAAAATAAAGATATTTTTGATCTGATTTAGTTTCGTTTGTGTAATATACTATTTTTTTTTATTATTATATAGTTATTTTATTTGTCTACATATTTTTTTGACTTAATTTAACAATAATAACACTGATAAACAGTAAATTTGTAAACGAAATCAAGTCATATTTTCAAACACTACTACCTACCCGCATATAAACCTCATACTTAGTTTTGTTCAATCACCCTCAGTTTTCATAAAACATCGACTTACTCGATTACGCGAATTTTGCTTACCGACGTGTGTTTCCGTATAAATTAACGAAAAAATATTGAAATTAAAACAGTTTTTTTTCTTGAGATTAGTGTTATATATCATACTAAGATGCCGAGTGTGTGTAAACCATCCTGATAACTTCTGTTATATTTGCGGTCAACTTACTGTTAAACGTCAACGTCGTAGTTTGACACCATTAGTTCAAAACTGTTATTTAAATTATTTTGGTTTTCCGGTGCGAAATTTGGACAAAACCTGGACTCCTAGTATTTGCTGTGCACAGTGTGTCACTTTATTAACATCATGGGCTAAAGGATCTCGTCATATGCCGTTCGCAGTTCCAATGATATGGGCCGAACCGAAAGACCATGTATCAGATTGTTATTTCTGCCAAACTTTATAAAAGGTATTAATCACAAATCTAGGAACTCTGTGAACTATCCAAATCTACAATCTGCTCAAAGACCTATCCCACACAGTGATAATTTACCTGTTCCTCAACGTCCAGTAAACATGGATGACGTGACCGAAGAAAGTGTATCCGAGAGTTCAGATTCCGATCCGACTTTTGAGCCCAGTACTTCAAACAAAGAACCTCATTTTATAACTCAAAACGATCTCAATGACTTGGTACGGGATTTGGATCTCAGTAAACGACAGGCAGAACTGTTGGCTTCCCGACTTCATGACTGGAATTTACTGGAAAAAAATACCAGAATATCCGTATACAGATCTCGACATACGCACTTCTCAAATTTTTTTTCTCAAGATGGCAATATAGTGTTTTGCAGTGACATTCCTTCAGTAATGACGGAGTTGAAGTTTGAGTATAAAACATCTGACTGGCGGTTATTTATAGATTCCTCAAAGGTTAGTTTAAAAGCTGTACTGTTACACAATGGTAATAAATACCCTTCCGTGCCGGTCGCTCATGCTACTGAAATAAAAGAATCATATGAAAATATGAAATCACTGCTAGAACATATTAAATATAACCAATATTCTTGGAAAATATGTGGAGATTTGAAAGTAATTGCTATTTTGCTAGGTCTACAGCTTGGATATACGAAGTTTTCTTGTTTCCTCTGTGAATGGGATAGTCGAGACAAAAAAAATCACTATGTCAAAAAGGAGTGGCCTAAGCGAGACGCTCTTATACCAGGTCAACGAAATGTTCTTCACACTCCTTTAATAAATCCTGAAGATGTATTGCTACCTCCATTGCATATCAAACTCGGGCTAATGAAAAATTTTGTCAAAGCTATGAATAAAAATGGAGATGGTTTTGTTACTTGAAAAAATTCCCAAACATCAGTGATGCCAAAATAAAGAAGGAATCTTTGTAGGGCCACAAATAAGAAACCTACTGGCTGATGAAGAGTTTGAACAAAACTTAATCCGATTGAAAAATCCATGGACATGTTTTCGAAATGTTGTTCGTAATTTTCTTGGAAGCCACAGGGCCGAAAACTATGAAGAGTTAGTTAACAACCTCTTAGTGGCTTACAAGGACATGGGATGCAATATGTCGCTCAAAATTCACTTTTACACTCGCATTTGGATTTTTTCCTCAAAACTTGGGAGCCATTAGCGATGAACACGGTGAGCGGTTCCATCAGGACATATCCAACATGGAAAAAAGGTATCAAGTGGAGTCGAACATGTTAGCTGACTACTGTTGGACACTCAAAAGGGATGTACCTGACGCTAAATATTCCCGAAAATCCTAAATAAAATAAAATACAAGTTATTTTTTCTTCATTTGAAACATTTTTTTACCGTTTTTACTTAAAAAAAGATTAATTGCTGTTGCAAAAAAATTGAGGGTGATCGAAATTTTCTAAAAATGCAGATTAGTTACAGATTAGTTGTAGATACAAAATTACCCATTCAATTCCATTTAACTTTCATTAAGGTCATTTTTGTATATCAGTGTAATCGATATTTGACTCTTAACCACATTCATATGCACAAAATAAAATAAATAAAAAAATGACTTCCTGCGCTATATAAATAGAAATTTAACTATCACCGAAAAACGTATAAAACCACGACAACAAATTCAAAGCGAGGCTTTTTCCATGATACCAAGTTTCATTATAAAAACTCATAAGCCATTTGCTTGTAACTATTTACATTCCGTAGCCAGTAAAATTGAACGACTAGATATTAAATGACATGTTGGCCCTAATATTATTTCATCTTTTATTACTTAAACTTAAAATAAAAGTAAAATACTGACATAGAAATTTTTTACGATTAAGTAGGTAAATAAGAAACTTTGTAAACAACGTGCTTTACAATTTTGGGAATCCTTATTAAGTGTTAAAACTAACTATATGTAGACTGTTTTATGGAGATGAATATATGTAAGATATACTGTTATCCAGATATCACAGAAAAAAATCATAAGTTTTTACTGGTGAAATTGAGTGATTTTTGCCCTTCTTTGCCTACTTCTAACATGGAGAGAGTTCATTTCCAACAGCGGACGTTCAATGGCTGTGACTATACACGGATGAAGCCGCGGGCAAGAGCTTGTCTAATGTAAATAATTACATAAAAGAAAAACTACCAAATAATTTTATCTGACTTCTTGTAGTTATTCATTTAGATTTTCATTACATTCATGATTTTTTTCCAGAATATTATTAGTATTTCAAATAATGTAGAATTTAAAATTGCGTAGTTGTATAGAATGATCGCACATATCTGTTTTTTTTTCCTCCTATACTTACTTACTTATCTTATTCCAGTATAAATTTAGATACCGAAGATGACTTTATGTTTGAAATTAAATCACAACTACACTGACCAACGACTTGTCGTTAGCTATAGAATTTAACATCTTCAGCTTTAATTATCTGTTCAGTGGCTTTCATGCTCAACTCTTTGTTTGTCGACTTCATATGGGCTTATCCTACTCAAGGACTATTATAACATTACTTCGTTTGTAAATTCTGATGTGCCTATATCTTCAGAATGGCCTACATACGTGGATATAAATATGAAACATGTTGATTATTGTATAAATTCAGTGCTTAAATGTAGGTTATTTGTGAACAGATCGAAACTCATTACAAATTATAATGATACATGGTTCTGGTATTCAGATAGAGATATAGCGGCGGCGTTGTCGTCGCTTGAAACGAACATAACAAGTGATTATTTTAAATGCTATATTTCACTCAATCCAAAAAATAAGTAATCGTTTTAATCGCCTGTAATAATCTGGTTGCGATTTTGTTGGAGTTGTAGATAGGGTGCCCCTTTCTCCGAAGCCAATCGCTGTGCTGCCTGGCCAGCCTGATTTGATATCCGACTTCTCGTATTATCTGGTATGTTACTGTCTGTCAATCGCTGGTCTAATTCACAGACATGTAATTTTAGTCAAATTTTCTTACTTTGCTTTAGGCAAATTTTACAAATCCTGAAAGGAGAGGATGTGATCCAAGATTTATTCTGAAAATGACTTAAAAATGAAAAAAAAATAGAACAGATGCAAGCCAAGTTTCCCTATTTGCATTCCTTGTTCCATAAATATCAGATAGGACTTATTCATGGATAACATTTCATTACAAAACGATTTTATCACAGAACGCAGTCAATCTGTGTCTATTTTATTTATTTTTTATAAATTATGAAAGTAATAGAACGAATTCCTTTATCTTTTATATCAATTTCTTCTGGATGTTTGCATTAGGATATTTTTTTCACATAATTTACCTTTATAAATTTTTAGTTAAGTTGTATGTTTGAAGTCATGTTTATAAATATCTATGATTTGTTGACCCACTCAATTATATAACTCCATAATGCGATTAAAACCCATCAAAAGTGGGTCATTTGGTGTAGAAAACTAAGCGGAATCCTTGTTTTTAAAATAAAATCAAGACTATGCTTAATATCATTAATTTTGAAGGGATGCATTATTTTCAAGAAACCATCAGGTAAATAAATATATCTGTGCAAATTGATTAGTGAAATTTTAAGCATTTGCATTAATTTTTATAAATGTAATAATCAACAGAATTGTAGAATCAACAGAATCTTAACGTTTTCATTCTCATATTTCTCTTGTAACAATGAGATTTAAGAGTAAAGTAAGGTGACATTTAATAATATATTTTCTAATGCCAAACTCATTTGCTTTAATTCTAGGTGATCCTCAGCAAACGGTCCAGATTCAAGTGTTGAGCCCCAATCTGGCGCTGCAGTCACAACAGCAACCCAAGTACCAGATGCAAATACCCATTCAAGGTTTCCAACAGAGTATGATATACATACAGTACATAAATAGGTATTGATTAGATATAAGGTGACGAGGTTCCTACATAGACAATACATTCATATACTTTTTCTTATATATGTAATTAAAGCTTTAACAAGAGAGAAACTGCTTTAAGGTTATACATTCAGAAAAATATAAACAAACACAAGTATAAATCGTGGTGGATCCAGAGGGGTCATGGGGGTCAATGCCCCCCTGAGGTCAGTTTTTGTCTTATTGTTGTACATAATCATACTGAGGCGTGTCCTGACTGGACCAGTACTATGTTATCCCTTCCCCACCCTATCTATTCGAAGGCTGGATCCGCTCTTGCCATAAATAATATAATTGCCTAATGGTAGAATAGATAAAAATTAATATATTTTTCCTACTTATTATAGCATTAAAAACCTGTCAGGTGCTGAATTGCAAACGACAATGGCAAGGAACGACGCGCGCGACGAGAACTGTACAACGTTATCGATAATTGTCAGCATATTAAGATCAAAGAACTTGTGTTATATTTTAGTAATATTATGACTGTTATTGTGATTTTTGATCATTGTTCTATATTTAAATTTCGATAAATGCCGACTGAAAAGCTTAAATTTTACTGTCTAGATAGAAGAATTTTGAACTTCTGCTTGTCTATGTCTTACCATTTTTTGTTAAAATGCTTGGAACCGGTTTGTACCTTAAAAGGAAAAACAAAATACTTATTGCACGACCATTTTCATGTCTTGTTGTCTGCAACAAATAGTTTTTTAAGAAAATATTAATATGTAAACTTAAAATATTGACATAGTAATGCATTATATTTCATAGTAGGTAAAATATTGAATTTTTTAAATATAGTATCTAGTACTTCTAATCGCTAATTTATATGTCCTGTTATCTAACAGAACCACTCATTATAGAGTATTAGAAGTCTCATTCGCTTTTCTGATAGCATCGACCGCCTCTTTGACGATCAAGCCTTGTCCATCGCAGTTTTTATTTTTACAAATTGTTCTATGATTGACAATAGAATTTCGATCTTCTTTCATCAGAGGTATACAAAATACAGGAAATCAATTTCTACACGTGTTCAAAATTTTAAGTCGGTATCAGTAATAGCCATTGAAAAGGACAGTGGTGAACAAAAGGTCAGGCATCTGAGCTTCGCCTTAAGAATTTTTTTACAACCAAGGTAGCGCCACGTTAGGGGCGGCTGACATTAACACTACGATTCTCACAGATCTTTCATATGGAAAAGTTTAAATAAATTGTAAATGACTGTATTAAACTCAATAGAAATGAATAAAGTTAAATAGGAGTTATTTAACTTTACTAAAATTATTCAATTATTTAAATGAATTAAAAATGGATGAATTATAAAGATTATTCTATATATACGAAATAAAAAGCTAAATCTATGTTTTTCTTAGGGTCAATTTTTGACTACATAGTATAATGGGACATTGTTTTGGTTACTGATAAATATTTCACGTGAGTTAAATACACACTTAACGAAATCACATTTATCTTTCGTAGGCGGAGCTGTACTGACAGTGGCCTATTCACCGGATGTCAACGATGGCATACAAATATTGGGCAACACACTGCCTGAAGGTATTTTAGTTTTAAATATTGTTCAGTATATTGCGTTTTCCTAGTTTCTGTGTAATTTTGTAAAATTCTTAGGTATTATTTACCTTATTTGTAATAAATAAGTAAATACATAATACATATTAATTAATATAAAAATAATTTACTAACTATATAATGCATTTATTAAACGAAATATATTTTCACTCAGGTACATTCAGGATCAGAACAGGTGATTTTATAATTTGATAGAAAGTGTGTCCACTAACACTGGTACCGTCATATCATCACAATTAGTTTGGATTTATCGAAAAATAGTTGCGATATTTTATTTACTTTTTTTTGGAATCACATAAAAAATATTCTAGCACATCTACAAAGGTGCAAATATAAAAGAAAAAAAAATTATATAGCTTTGAATTTAATTAGTTAATATTGTCATAATTGCAGATATATTTGTCTTGTTACATCCATGGCAGCAGTTGTATATTTTCCTTTAACAGAATGGGATTACTGTTATAAATATAATATAATATCGTTATAAATATAATAATATTAAATTGTTCAAAAAGTCAACCAACTATTCGTCAAGTATCGAAAAAATAATTTGCCTTTCGTTATTTTTTTTTCAATCATTCTAATATGATACATTTATAATAGTAAAAGTATTACATTATTTTTTTTACTTTGCTTTTGTTCCTCAAAGTCAATCTGAGCAATAAAAATGGTACCCTGCCATCTCATCTTATCATCAATTATTCACTCACAATTTTGCTTACCTATGCACTTCTTGGTGTTATCTATAGTTGTCGACCGCCGGACATTCCTATTTTATACATGGATTGGATAATACATCGCTGTTTTCTTTAATCAAACACCTTTTAATCAGGTGTCGTTTACAAACAGGCTTTATTTGTTGTCTGTGTCTCTCTTCGCGTGTAATATTACAAGTAATTTACACTGTGTCGTAAATTTCTATCAGTTCTTTATGCATTTCTTCATCTCAAACCGAATTTAACATATACACGATGAATATTAATTAATATATTAGTAAAAGTTATGATAATTCCTTCAGGTATACAGGTATTGGCAGCACTTCCTCAGGAGATGCAATTGGTTCAACAAGCACAGACTGCCCAATCACACGACAAGGATCAAAATTCGCAGACTGTACCTCAAGTGAGTGATTTATATAAGGCTCGTCATCTGTATATGAACTAATTTATATAAAGTATGGCATAATGATGTATTTAATTTGATTGCTCAAGTTTATAATTTAAATTCTTATGTCACTTGCTTATGAAAATGCACTAACAAAAATATATTTAACACAAACTTAATATAGAAATATATAAGAATTGAAAAAAAAAGGATGGTCGTCACGGGAAGCCTGGCACATGTGAAACATCTATGTTAATATTAGGTTTCATAATGAATAAAAATCTATAAGGAAAGATGAAATTAAATAAAGAAAAATTATACTTTCATTCATGTGACATAAAAAATGAAATTATAAACTTGAGCAATGAGTTTATAAAATAAATTTTTATGTCACATGCTTATAAAAATGTCCTAGCAAAAATATATTTAACACATACTACATATTATAGAGATCAGGTTACGCTATAACAAAATTTAGAAATATATTGCATTATTTAGAACTTAATCGCTGCTCGTAAATAAATATTTGACCTCCAGGCCATGGATATCTTATATATTTTGGGTGCGACAAATCTTTGTCGCACGATATTAAAACGATAGTCGTAACTTTTTTAACGCATGCTATTATGTGGTCCTTTCCACAAAGGGATTCCTATTGATTTCTGTTTTAGTACTGTTTAATATTATCATGAAGTATTGTTAATAAATTTTATTGCAGGTCTTCATTCAAAATCAACAAATAATTATCAATAACTCTGATGAAAAAATCAACACCAACAACAATAATGATGAAATACCCATATCGAGCCGGATCATCATCAAGGAGGAATGTGACGAAATGACAAATGACGAGGTGAACCTTTATATTGCAACTCATCAGTGTTGTACTAAAATATTCATGAATATTATTACTTAACAATTAAATACTTACATCTTTTTTCAAACTATTTAAATTTTTTATTGCACATTAAAGAATATAAAAACTGAGAAAGCCTACGGAAGAAAACATGAAACGGATCCTTAAACTTTCATATTTCAATACAACTTTTCATTGGACCACACATGTCATGGACTTTACATGTCATTGGACCGAATTAAATTTAATGACGGAAATTGATTTCTTGCAGGAAAGTTCCCAAGGAGCTGAATCGACTTGCGAAAGCGCGGTGTGGCACAACGCCGACGGCGGCGACATCGTCAGCTACATGAACAAGGTGCCTCCACAGGTACAACACGCTTCAGATAACTTTGTCGATTTGAAATCAATCGCATTACAACAGCTCAACAGGGACTCGTGTATAGACGAACAAAGCATTCACAAGAACTTACATTTTCGTCATTTCGACACTATAGCGTTATCTTTACGGCGCAAAGATATTTGCTGTGAACTGTGATGAGACCGTTTATTATTCCGAAATACCCGACGATAACAAGTGTGTGAGTTAGATTTTTTAACTGATATTGCATTTTTTATTTAATTTTTTTTTTGATAGTGGGTTTATTGAGGTTGCTAATATTCTTACACAGTGCTTCATTAGATGTAGTGAGACCTGAAAATTTTAGTTACTTATTTTCCATCAAATAAAATCAACAGTAAAGCTCAATATAAAATCAGATCCTCCTTTTCAGAGCTACGGTACAATAAACAGGTAGACAAAAACTACAAACTTTTAACATTCTAATTTAGGCATTTCGACAATTGAAAAATAATTTCCAGTTAATCCATTTAAGCGGTCATCTGAAAACATGTGTCAATGTATTGTAGCTGCACTGATTAAATTATTTTTATTTTATTGTCATTATAATATTTCACATTATGCGTGTTGGTACATATGTGGTATCGTGACGGTTTAATTTTTGATTTCATCGTTGCACATACAGCCGTGTTCGATGCTCCCGGTGTCCCTGCAGCAGTTCCTCAAATTGAACCCCGCTGAGGTGAAGGACGATGAGGACAGCCGCGGCGACGACCTCACTGAAGCCATTATCGATGAAGGTTGATAATACGCTGTTATTACCACATAATTTGGATATAAATGTCTCAAAGGCTTTCAGCCATCTATTAGCAACTTTCAATGAAACATCTAACTTACAAAGTATATGAAAGTGATTAAATTTTAGATTGAAACCTTACACAGATACCTATTTTTTTATGTTCTAGTTATATTTCATTTCTTTTTATTTACATTTTAAAATAGTCATTTATTTTAATATTAATAATTAATTGTAACTTTCTTCATTTGATGTCTTTTATTAATTGGGCCTAATAACTGGTATGTTTTATCTCGCTACGGCGAGGGGGACTGGATGTATGTTTGTATCTGTAATAATATCTGTAATATTTACATTACCCCTTCATCCTTAAAGAGAATAATATTATTTGAAACGCAAACCGACCTTGCAATTGTTGTTAAAAATATGTTTTTCTTATTATTATATCTTTGACTCTTTTCATCATAGCTTAAGATATACCCACTCACGACATTAGCTTTCATGAATTTGTAAAGGTTTATCAGTTAACTGGCATTGTCTCAAAAACTTTAATTTAATTACAAGTAATTACAAAAGTATTAATTATTGATAATGTTTTAATTAAATTTCAGTTAGTTTTAGTACCGCCAAAAGTTAAAACAAACAGGAATCACCTCTAAAAATCTTCAATTCAATCAAATAACATTTCTGTTTACCACGTCAGATGGCAGTGTGCGTATAAAGAAAAAGAAGAAGTACAAGAAGAAGCCTCCGCGGCCAGCGCGGCCGAAGCCGGGGCAGGTGCTGATATCGAGCGCGGAGGACGGCTCGCCGCTGTACGGCTGCCCGGAGTGCCCCAACGCATATCCGCAAAAGGAGCAGCTGGAGTTGCACCTCACCGTCCATAAAATCGAGCGGCGATTCATATGCGGCATCTGCGGCGCTGGGTTAGTCAAACATTATGTAACTAATAGTCGATTTTTTTATTTTATTGTATTGATTTTGATTTTTTTTTTTGGTAATTCTTTATTTTTCCCTTAGGAGCTTTTGAATGAAGCAACTATTTCTGCTATTTCTACTTAGAAATATGCCTTTTCGCACATATCAAAATTTTTATTGTCATTCAGATTAGATAATATAGAATAATATAAGAATAAAAAAAAGGATGGCCGTTACGAGACGCCCGGCAGATGTGAAACATCTATGTTTCACATCTGCATAATATATGAAAAATTATAGTTTCATTATTAAAATTGACTTTTTTTTCTTATCATTTTAATTATCATAATTACAATTATTGCATTTATATATATATATATATATATATATATATATATATATATATATATATATATACACATATGCAATAATAGAATATAAAATGTGTTTTAAAATGTAGCTACGGGATATTAGTTACTCACTCATATTTCGATGTGATGATATTATAACTGATTCGAAATCTTTAAAAGTTTTAAAAACAATTATATTGGAAACAACAATACGACGCGTATATACAAACGGTATACGTGTTAAGTATAGTTGAATAGAAATATAGCAACGCAACTCACACAGAGAAGTATTAAAGTGTACAGTATACGTGCGCATACTCACAAAGGAGTCGAGAGCGGCCGCACATTGAAGGGCGTGACGTCATGAGTTATCTGTCACGGCATTCAAGCCGATTTTACTGCCAAGGCGCGCCAATAGATGTTTCACATCAAAAACGAAAAATTAAATTGAACGTTATAATTATTCATCATATTTTTAGAGACACTGTCCCCCCACTTGTGCATTTTTAATTTATGCCATGCCCTTTCTCTTCATATGTGACTTTCATGAGTTAAACTTGCATATGCTACTATTATTACTAAATTATAATTCAAAAATATTAAATGAACCTTCATATTTGTTAGTAATCCTAAAAGTAGTCTCATATAAATTATGCGTAGGGACAAAATTTTCTATTGCCATGCATTAAAAACATGAAAGCCTCAGTGGATTGTTTAGTTTCAGATAATTAGGCAAAATAATTCTTATGATTTCATAAACATTCAATAGTAACTAAACATAACTAACTTTTTTGTGTTGAATCTTTCATCAGCCCAATAAAAGTTGTATTTTTCTAGTCATCTTGTATACATCAAGTTGTACAGTTTTGAGGGTTACGAGCCAAAATGGGAAAAATGGAGCCCTTAGAGTTTCGTCATGTCAGTCCGTATGTCACAGGCATTTTAATCAAAAACTACAAGACGTATATTGATGAAATTTAGAATAATTTCGGTAATAATCGTTCCGAAAGTTGCAAACATTGTGTGTCCCTCTTTCTTTTCTAAACCGTATATCCTGAAATGTGAAAAAAATAAATAAGATAACACTTAATAAATATGTTCAATAAAAATTATTTTGAATATGGTCGAATATACTGTTTTTGAGTTACTACTGAAAAACTACGCTTCTCAACAAAAGGACGTAAGTGCCATGAAGATATGCTCTTTTGCTGATGTACTTTAGTTCACACTAGTTTAATAGTAATAGTCGAGATACCTATTCTGTGCGAGAAACATGGAAACAGTGTAACAACGTACTTTATTCATCTGTAGTGCATTTCTTTGTAATACTGACTTTCGGAACCCTATAATGAGCATGGTCCGACATGCTATTGGCGAGTTTTTTTTTTTTTAATTTTAATATTGCTTTAGATTAAAGCGAAAGGAGCACCTGGAGAGGCACAAACTGGGCCACAACCCCGAGCGGCCGTACGTGTGCAGCGTGTGCCGCAAGGGCTTCAAGAGGCGCGAGCACCTCAACCTGCACACCGTCATCCACTCGGGCGTCAAGACCGAAGTCTGTCTCGAGTGCGGCAAAGGTGAGGCCGACTCCGGGCTAGAACAAGGCGGGCGCATGTTCGGGACAAATTTAAGCATTTGCTTTTTTTTAAAGCCCGTACCACATAAATTTACACTTTTGAATGCCAGTTGTTGTTGCGATTACAATTCCAGCTTTAGTGACACAGTTTGTGTATTGGATAATTAAAGATGTTACGATAGTGATTTATTTTATTTAATTTTTAGAGATGTCCGATTTGGGGCGAAATCGTAAATTGGTCATGACCAAGAATTAAGTTAAATTTTTGTTTGTTTATAGTCGTACTAATTCGAAAATATTTAAATAATTATGTCCTTTGCCTGTTAACTTGGTTATGACGTGATAGGAACTTTTATTTACGGAGATGTCACGAAACTCTAGATATTTAGTTTTTGCCAATAACATAATAATAAAACAAGTAATTCACTATTTGGGTAGGTAAAATCTAAAACACATATATTTATTTTTGAACAAAATGAATATAATACAATTTAGAATAGATATTTGGCAGAAATAACAAGTTCTGAATTTTGTTATTCTTAAAATTTTTATGTATATTTAAAAAACAGTCGTATATATTTTAAATCAAATTAAAAATTTAGTTTTAATAAAGTTGAAGATTCTTAACATATCACAATGTATGTACATTTTATAATGTTGTATGATTTTGTTAGGTTTCTATCGTAAGGATCACTTGCGAAAGCACACCCGTTCGCATGAAACGAAACGTGCGAAAGAGGAGGCGATGAACGCCGGCGGCGGGGGCGCGACGGGCGCGGGAAGCGCGGAGATCGTGACGTCCAACCAGAAACCCACCATAGACACTATATTACCAGAAATAACTATACACGTGAGTTTGTATAAATAAATCGGATATTTCTTAAGCTATTTTCAACATTCTGTCTTCTTGATGTTTAAAGGAAAAGAGATTTTTTTTTTAATAAGGAACATGCTTTGAAGTCGTTGCTTATATTATATATTTGTAATTTTAGGTTCCGACGAGTGCGAACATACAAGTGCCAGTGCAGATAAACATCCCACAGAATGTTCTGACCACGTTGCAAGCACAGCACGAACAAGCGCAGCATTCGCAACTCGACGCGCTATTGGCTCAGCACACGTGACAATAGCGTCGCGCGCGCACCCCCCCGGGTGACGTCACGACCGCCGAGTCAACACAGCCCGCACATCCGTTAGACAACTTCTATTCGACTGATTGTTACGATCGAATCGATATGTTTTAAAATTGTCGCATTTGACTATCGCGATTATTTTTATGGCTCAATCTGGAGAGACGCAACTCGGATTTGGGGCCTTTCAAACGTGGACATCAAGGTGTAAGCTTAGAAGCTTACCTTGAAAATATTCCAGAAGTGAATAAAGCTTATTTATTTCTTTAAATTTATTTAAGAGATATTTTCTTTATTTGTCTCTGGCATAGAATGTCGTTATATAATACCATTCGGAGGTTTTATTAATTTGTGTTAAAACATATTAGAGATTATTACAAAACAATAATGCATCATTTTCAACTTGATTTATAGGAAATGTTATATTCTAATATTAATATAAGGAATTGTGAATATTTGGGTTTTAAATCAACATTCTGAATTATGTATAAGAACTCGTATAGATTTTGTTGTTTTATGAAAATCCAAAAATAATTTTAGAATTATTTTAGTTTTAAAAACTAAAACTAACAAATAACGACTATCATAAAAAAATAAGAAGTAATGTCTAGGAAGTCGTCGAAGTGGCACTTCGACTCTTAAAATCGAAATTAAACAAAAATGTTGAAAGTTTAGGTTTTGATCTCAAGCGCAGCCTCTTGAAATGTACCTTTATCAGTTAGGGCTTAAAGTTTCTCGTATTTTCACCTATTTAAATAGAAACTCTATAATATGTAATATTTGGACATAAAATTCTATTTTCATGCAATCTGCTGACATTCCTATGTACAATATATGTATATCAATTACAAGGCAATAGATAAAAATGGCCGATCAGTACAATTGGATTCCTGTGATAGGTAAAAGGGCAGCAAGGTTGCATGATGTCTCAATCTGCAATCTGGTATCATCGTCCCCTTTTAGTACTGAGCGGAGGTAATTAAAATTTGTTCCTCTTCCTTTTTTTGTTAATATGGTTTCGCCTATTTTGCATGAAGAATCCCATCCTTACCTTTTAATGAAATTTCAACAGTTACATTTTTTCCTAAGTCGAAGAGCCTACAAAATAATCCAACGAGGTATTCATGTGATATTTAAACACGTTGCAAATAGCAAAGTTACTATTTTTAATGATATAATTATTCTGCTCTTATTAATCAGAATATAATATTGTCAAACTTTATATGATAGAATTTCCATAGTTTCATTCTCTTAGATTGCTTTTTTGGGGCGCAACACATATTTGGAAATATTTAATTAGAGTTTGTCCATTTTCAGATTGAGCCATAGACTTCATTTTCGCATAGCTATTGTTATAGTCCCGTATTTAAGATGGACATTTCGCTACTTCATTCTAAGCACTGCCTTATTTTTAAATATTCGTTATTAATTTATAGAAAACAATTATTTTATCGCTTTTTTAACCACAATTCATCATTGTCTAAATTTATATCTGAGTCATATGTTACGCCAGACCTTTAAATATGAATTCATTGATTATCAGACATTATCATCCGTAAAAACCATCACTATAAAATGTATAAATTACATTTTACTTATAGCGACTGCTTTATCACAAACATATAAAAGTAAACCTTATTTAAAATATTAAATACAATCTGCAGCTTTGCATTAATATTTGTAGTAATTAACGATTTTTTAATTCGAATGTGTGGTTAATAATTATTGAAACATACACATAATGAGAGGTAAAGAAAATAAAAATTTCGTTCTTAATTAATTACTTGAAAATCCAAGAAATCCGTGTTAGACATAAAAAAACTATATAAGGTGCTACAGTGAAAAAAAGAGAGTTTTGTTTGTCCTCAGAATGAGGAGTTAGGGGTATGATTTTTTGGTACATATTTTTTCACTATTTAAGTCATTGAACTGTAAAAGTAATACACGATTGGACAAAATTTTCTCAATAGAATAAGATTTCAAAACCGACCCTGATAATTTGTCTTTTTAGTTGTTATGCGAAATCGATAAAGCATTCCTCTGTACTTCTTTTTCGAGATAACGGTACTAACAATTTTTAACAAACTGGTAAAACAGTTTTTTTTTTTAATTAGCATCGTTTTATTTTAAACGAATTTTATATGGTTTGGCGCTTACGTCTTTTATTTTGAGGCCGCGAGTTCGACTGCTGTTTCGTTTTTTGTATGTGCTAGTAGTAATGATCTTATTCGCTTACTCATCGGTCAGGTGTCCGTTATTGGTGATGTGAACGCGCGGGGACATCCCCCTTCTTCTCATCGCGGTATCGCCTTAATATGTCAGAAAATAAATAGTTTTTTCTCAAATCTAATATAAGATGGTAATTTCATTCTTTATAAATTCTGCTTCTCGTCAATTATCGTGTGATCTAAGAACAGTTTTTCCATAAAATAAAAATCTTAATTTGACAATTCGCCCTATTACTATGTTATGTACAAAGACTACTTGGGAATAATACATCCACCAATGAAAAGAAAACATTGTATATTGTAATTTACAATTCATCACTAGCATTTTCATTACAGAATCAATCGTACTGAAAATATTAAACACATTAAATAACGCATTACCAATTTAAGGCATATAAAGGAAGAAATGTGCACAGAACAACTTGGATTTGTATTACCAAATTCAGATTTTTTCCCTTGATAAATTCCATAATATTAAAACTTTTTTAGCTAGAAGCAGAGAGAGCTCTGAAGAGCATTCGGTAATGTAGAAAGTTTTTAATAAAATTCTTTAAAAAAAAATTTGATACTTTGTTTAGCCTTACAACAAAAATTAAGGATGACAATAAACGTATTTAACAGTACATATCAGAATCATCGTCGTGTATTGTCCAAGTCTACGAGGTGCTAGTGTTTGTGTATAATAAAGTCAGTGAAACGTTGATTTTTCGCCTTCATGCTTAACTGTATCTTCTTATAAAATTATTTTATAGGTTCTACAACTCCTGATCATACTGTGATACATTCATTGTGAACTATATTTCTTTACAAGCGGATGATTAATATATAACGTTTCTTTTGACTTGAATGAAATCTCCAAGGGTTAAATTAATGTAAGTAGCGATTGATTAAACTCTGATAGAGGGTAAATATTTTTTTATGTAACATATAATTATCATGTATTTGCGATTATAATAAAATTTTGTGATGATGCACCAACTGTATTTGAATTGAATGAGGCAATCAGCGTAGTGATGAGATAATCCCCAATTTTCTATAATCGCATTTATTCGATGTAAAGCAATACTGTGACATAAAACTTTCAAAGTAATAGCGAGTCAACAACAGCAAATTATAATTACCTCTATTGATTTGAAAGATTACATTTTCTTGATTTAACATCGAACGAAAACAGTTAGAAAGTTGTGACAAATTATCGAGGGTTATACTAGCGTTGAATGCTTTCAGTGTTAATAGCTACAAACGTCAATTATCGTAAAGTGAAATTCTTAACCCTATGCATTCACTTTATAGAAATATTATTCGTTCATAAAAGTGTAAATTTTTACCAAATGTGTTAATTTTTTTGTCATGAGACCCCGTCACTTTTATACCACAATGATAACCAATCTGGGTAGAGTTATCTATGACGTTTTCGACAGCTGTAATGAACTTATTACATTTGAAATGAAAACGTTATATTTTGTAGTAAATAAAACATCATTGGTATTTCCCGTTATTTCAAATATAAATTGCAGCAGAACAAGCGCTGATTTAAGTTACCAAAATCAAATCGAAATACAAAAATGTGTAATTTACAGGAATTAGAAAACTTTTAGTTTTTATTGTTTCTTCTTAATTAATTTGTAAATTTTATTGTAATAAACTTGTAAATTAAGTGATCTTAGTATTATACACTTTTATTTTGTACGACCTCAGTTTTTGTACATTAAAACTCCATTAGTTTTAGATAGGCGCTTCCACAGGAAGTTTCAAGAATTCTCTTCGCAATGGAATTACTATGGGTCCGAGCGAGTGCGCCTAGATATCACGAATCGCTAAATAGTGTCGGCTCGAAGTGGATCAATAAAGTAGTTCATCGCTTAGTATCGTTTGGCACATTTTTTTGGGCGGACCACGTCGCGGGTATAACATATAATGTACACATTAATGTACAGTACAACGAACGAAACTGCCGCTGGGCTAAACACGCGGCGTAGAATGGCATAATAGTACATAATTCGCAGCCAATTCAGAGCGGCAAAGTTTCGAGCGTTGTACTGTATTTAAGCAAATAATACCCTTACACCGTCCAAACTTCCATAATCGCGACACCTCTTTATAACGATTCGAAGAAAAGCTGTTATCTAGGCAGCGAGTGTACGGACTCACAGTAAATCTGTATGCATTTTGTATTGAAAAGTATATTTAAATTTTCTTAAGGAGATTGAAAAGAATAAAAATCGATTTTATAACTCAAATTTGTGTTTTATTAATTCACTACACTATTTTTACCTACATGGGAAAATCCTTCACGCCGGGGCCCGAGCAGGCTAACGCATCCGTCTTACTGCTCCGGCGGCTGTCGCTCGCACATCGCAGCGCATTAAGAAAAAATTATAGCTACGATGGCAATAAAACTTTGTCACCAGCGAGCCGTTTATACCACATAGACCAGATAGCCTGTAGCGCTAGGTTTTATTGTCAATTTTTGTTTTGTCAATGTACCGGTAGTTGTAGACTATGCTAAAGTGGCATGAGTTGCCACACAGACTAGTAAATTATTTTAATTTCGCTTTGGTAACAAGTCACATTGCTCCTACCACAATAATAGATTGTATCTTTGTAACTATGACAAAGTTTTTTTTTTGTATAAGATCAAACATATATTGTCTCTGAATTTACTTTGCTTAGTTCTGATAGCGAATGTACTTTGTGCCTATAGCGATACCTCAGAATAGTTACATTGCCGATCTTAACCCTTATATTTTCTTGATGGTATACAATGAAGGTATTGATATTCCTCGCAGGCTGTACGTATTGTTTTAGGACCACTAGAGAGGTGCAAGTTTATTAATCTGTGAGAAATATCAATACCTTAATAGTCATCATCAAGAAAATATAAAATTTGACAATAATGGCAAACTTTATAAAAATACACGCCAAAAAATAAAAGTCCTGAGAATTATAGACGAAGGCGTAAGTACATAACTAAGTTACCAGTCCCCAAACTTATTTACAAGAATTTTTGCGATTTCATAATAATAAAGACAGATTACATAAATCACTAGTACACTGAGTGAAAGAAAATTTGATTTTAGCCAATAATTATTATTATTGGCTAAAATCAAATGAAGAAAAGACTACAGGTATTTTTTATACATTTATTGAGCTTTCACATAAAAGAAAAAAAAAAGATTGAGATAAGAAATAATTTAAAAAGGATATTTAAAATTTTTGTCTGGTGTATATATATATATATATTACCTTAGTTTATAATTAAAGTAAAGAAAATGTATTAATTTTTTTAGAATTTCGCTCATGTATATATGTTTACAATTATAACTGGTACATGAAAATTAATAGCTTGCCTGAAATTGAAAAATAATCAACAAATCGTTGCAAATTTTATAAATATAACATCAATTTTTTTAATGTCTAAGTACTCAATAATTAATTACTAATACTATATAATATTAATGACTAATAATGGATGTTAAACATGGATCATATTAAAATGAAAAAATTATAAATGCTCGAATTCAGAAATGAAAACATACTTACACATTCATACCTACATCTATAATATTGATACATGTGTATATATTTATATATATATATATATATATATATATATATATATATATATATATATATATATATATATATATATATATATATATTATTCTAGTAAATTGCATATAAATGGCATTTTAAGAAGTGTATATTTACAAAAGCTCGAAGTATTAACCGAGTTCGCATAATAATTTATTTTTAGAAATTTCTTCATTAGATGCGCTTGGGCATAATAAATATATCATATTTATCTCATCAGCGAGAAATGTGCAAACAAAAGGTTAATGGTGGTAGCAATGCTTGTAGTGACGCTGCATTTGATGCAGGAAGTGTTAAGTTCACCTGAAAAACGTGTACGGGCAAGAATTATTTTTTATTTAAAGTAAGAACACCTTGTTAACTTGTGTTTAACCATTAATTTTCCTCGATATAAAAACCAAACAAACACAAAATTTGAAAACCGTAACATAGCATATCTTTTAAACACTAGAACTTTGAAAATGTCACAATACATCTATAGTTGTTGCTTCGACAAAATCAGTTATATCATTAATTAACAATTAAACACTTTGAATGAGAAATAAAGAGGAACTGAACGCGTTCAAGCACAACAAATGTCCACGGGCAAACGAGAGCGCGGCCGCGCCTGCGCCGAGCCTACCACTCTCACACTACTACATTGTCATTTTCAGCAAATTACTTTGTCACGTTGTCAATTTTAATTTCGTTTGACATAACATTGTTATAAGAACAAATCATACAATGTTATGCTGATAAAATAACGTTGTCGCTTCATCAAATCATTTCAAACATTGTCACAGAAGCTATTTCCTGTGGCTCCTAGGACAATAAAAGATTTGTTGCAGACAGTAAACTCGCTCTGGTGCTTAAGCAAAGTACATCGCTATAGTAGCAATAAAATGTTGACAAAGCTTATATTGTCACTTTGTTAACCCTATTCCTTCTCAGGGCGAGGAGCTCATTTCCTCGAGTTCATGCAGCGCTTTGACAGTTAAGTTAGAGCATGGGAACACCCTCTGCACAACTTCGGGCTCGTAAACCGTCAGTTGACTTCTCCGAGTCTGCTAAGACGTACAAAGAAAAATATTTAAGAAACATATGCGTTAGTGCAGTATGTGAAAATTGTGCGAAATTAATAATCGCTTTTCGCCGACTACCTTAATAGTGAACACAAATTGTACTGAAATAGTAGTTATATATAAATGTGATAGATCCGTACCTGACCTTGGAAAATGCTCGAGATTTAATTTATAAATTTGGAAAAGCGTTATTTGCACCTACTGACTAATTTTCAATTTGAACTTGTACAACGAACTTAAGGGACTTAAGGAATCATTTTTGGGGTTCCGAGCCCTAAAACGGAACCCTTATAGTTTCGTCATGTCCGTCCGACCGTCCGTCCGTTCCTTATGTCATACGCATTTTATTAAAAAACTGCAAGACGTACATTGATGTAATTATCATTACATCAATGTAATGTAATTGATTAAATAGTGTAGGTGTCTTGTATAAGCCGCTATTTACTTTGGTTGTTAAATAACAAAAATAAATATTTCTAGTAAGGGGGGGGAGCACTCAATATATGTAACAGAAGCTGAAAATTTATATGTATGGTATATAAAAATTCGAAAATATAATTTAATCCCAGTATAAATTCCCTCTCATATTCTAAGGACTGCTTCCGAGATACTCGTAGCACGTATGTATATCGGATCGCCGATGATCGATCTAATCAATTTTTGTATTAAATATACTAACTTTCCGCTCACGGCTGCATCCGCGTAAATGAGAAGCTTCATGCGTTTATTCCAATTATTATGTTGGTGTGAGTTTATTTTTAATTTTTTAATCATATGATCTTCTGATGACATTTCTTATCATGTCACAAACATCATTTCTCGCAATAAAAAATAAGTGTCTGGACAACCGACCTGGCTGGGCTACTGTCGAGTTTGAGGTGGAAATATAAGCGAGAAGGAAACCTTTATCGAAATGAGAGTTTTCATCAAAACCGATAGAGATGTTCGTGAGATCCATACTACTAATAATTTCGTAGCGTCTGTCTGTATGTCTTCCTAAATACATTTTTTTTTTGTAAAATTTTGTGATTAATATATATTATACTATTTACTGACCCCGTTTCTATCAATTTTAGTTTTTCTTAAGGGACCCTAAAAAATATATCACATGTTTTTCCATTGGGTTGTAACTATCCCCATAGTAGATTTTATTGAAATTGTTAAAACTGCAAGGGTGTTAAATTATATTCACGGATCCCTAAAATGTATCGTGTATCCTTCCATTGATTTCCAGCTACCTTAACATTTTATATCGAATTTTAAATTAAATTCATATACTGAAATCGGTTAAAGTATGAAAGTTCTCAGTGACTCAGGATGCTCTAAAATCCGTCGCTAATTTTTATTGTATATGGCATTCTCTCACGATTGAGCCAGTGTGGAGATACAATAAAATCTTATATCTTTTATATCAAGTATTGACATTATGCGTCATCATGATACCCATAACTCTATTAGTCCTCGATTTCGACAGTTCGAGTTCTGGTCCCATTCTCGATCCTGATTCCACCTTTTACTTTCACCACCTTGATTCTATTCCGATAGTTATTCTATTTTTAATTGAGTTTATAAATTTTCATGGAGGAATCTTAAAACTTTCGGTATAAAAATACTTAAATACAACCCAATATGCTCCACTGCCTTCCACTGAAAATCTCACTGATATTCCGTATATACCCAAGACAAAAAAAAAACAGGCAGACAGATAGACAAAATATTTTAAAAGGATTATTTGTAGCTTGATACGTACAAATAACTTGATAAACTTAATTAAATCTAGCTATTTTGAAATCACAGACAGATGTTCAGTTTTCAAAATGGACCAAATATGTACATTGTGGCACTTTCTTTAATTGTTTCTTTTATTGGTTAGTCGATTTCCGCAACAGAAACTTCATTGTTTCAATTTGCCTAACAACAATAGCGCTAGCCATCACTAATCTTCGTGAAAGAAAAACGCAATTATGTAAAAGTTGATAGTCAACTTAAAACTTCACAAATGTACGGTGGCGAAAATGTTTAACTGTCTATGGTTGTGTGAGTGTGTATAGAGAAAATTTGGCATTTGTGGGGTTGACCGCGTGACAATATAGATCCTTAATACAGTAAGAGACTAATGCCTTGTGGTTTTTTTTTTATAAATTTATTATGATCTTACACGATATCTTATACACTTTCCAAAAACTTTGTTCTACTGAGTATGGGTACGCAACGCGCAAGAGTCGTGGGGTCAACGCGGCATCTGTAAATTCCTTCATGCGTCACTTTTAAATGTTAAACGATTTTGCTACTAACTTAAACGTATTTGAATATGATATTCATACACATTCAAAATGTACTTTTCGAAATCTCTCTTTTAATACCAAACATGACATGTTTATCTTGGATTCATTTTTTTTTTGTAGATTGAAAAATGACATAACTCGGACATATTAGATTTTATACTCAATGACTCTCGTGGAGGGTTAGATGCGTCGAATGACACTCCATTTGTAAAATTAGGACAAGTACCTTAAGACGTGTACTAACTTCGCCGTGCATCATATAATGTATACGACACATTACAGTATCAAACTGAAGTCGATACGTCTCGTAATCTATATGACGTATCCAGTTGCGAGCAGTTGGATGGACATCACTCACCGTACGCTGGAGGTGCTAACATGGATTCTATGGTAGCTAGTGCTGCTTTCATATTGATGCACCATCTTATTCAAGATTACGACAATCTACACAGTTTCTTCGTGGACCTTTACAATCTATGCGTAACGTGATAAAGTTCGGTTAAATTCGAATATTTTCTTCCGTCCAGTTTAAAACTTTGGTCGCGGTTTCAAATAAAGCTGAATATTAAAATTAATATATCTATTTACGTTAAAGTTAATAAAGCAAAATATCTTAAATAATAAGATACCGTGTTCGTTTGGGATGCTGCTGTACGTACACACTACGTATTTAGTGATTTTCATGTCCACGAGCGCAATACGATCCCCTTTGTGTTCGGAGAAAAACCAACAACTGGCGGATCAGCGCGAGCGCGTAGTGATCCTATCACAAATAGCTCCCGTATCGGGTACATTACACGATACCCAAATAATCTCCCCATCCTGGAATGAAATACACCCTGTATTTCACTCTAAGATGAAGATCATTTGGATAGGTTTTTTAAAGCAATCACTGCAGCTGATAGATGGATAAATAAATAATAGATAAAAAAAGAAAACTAAAAAAACACGCTTTTGTAGTCAACCGAACTAAACATAGAAAATAATTTTCAATAAATTTAAATTAATTAAGAATAGGGTAATTAACAAAAAAAAAATAAATTTTGTTGTAAAAAAGGGTGGGGTGCTTTTTAAGATGTTTTTAAAATGGCTACCAATATCTGTCAATAAAAGATTTATAATTGACATCAAGTACCCCCACGCTTTAGCAATAATAATGGCAATACTCCACTACAAAGCGCTATCAGTGGTAGTATAATAGAACTACACGTGCTGTTTTCATGGAATTGGCGGGACGAAACAGTCATAGACGCTGAACAGTCCAACTTTTACTATTGCTGATGTGCTCACTACCATAATGCATTCTGGTAAGTACGTATCCCGATAAGGATAATGGGACAAACTATTGAAATTATTGCATTCTCGTCGGCCCTTGATAAGTGCGCAAAGTTTCAAATTGATCCGACGTTTAGAAGGGGGTGAAAATCACGTGCAAAGATTCCGTCACATACAAACAAACACACGTACATATCGAGGTGATAAAAGCGCGTTAAAAATAGTGGATAAATGAATTTAGAAGGAAATTATAACACGCGCTAATGGGTGTTGCGAGTAATGTTTATACACACCGATTAAATATACACAATAAGTATTAAGTACATTCGAACTATTTGTTCGTACGGCGCAACGACATACGTGTCAACGGGATAATTTAATGATATTTGGAATATAATATCTGTCTGCGAATTATGGAAGTTGCCTAGGGGTCATTCAGTATTATGTAACCACCAAGGGGGGTGAAGGGGTCTTTGCTTTGCTTACTTTTTATGACATGGGGCGGGGGGGGGGTCTGAATAATTATTAGGCTAGCAATATTTATTTACATTTACTTTCAGAACCTGGTTTTCCGGCAAAGAGATTCCTCTAATTACTTACGCGCCCTCGCACGATGGTTTATGGTTAAGTTGGAAAGAATCGAAGTAGGGAAATTACTTGTATAAACTTATTCGATCTTACATTAGTTCATTTCATTGAGTTTGGGTCTCATTAATTATACATTGACGTGTAAAGAGGACATGTACCACATGTGTTACTCGCTAAAATATGGCCGCGGTAAATGAGTGCTGAAACAGACAGTTTAGTACTCGTTGCATTTAGTATCCTTAGCCTTTCCTTTATGATGTTGAAATGTTCTGTTAAAAAATGCCTAAATAACATATTAAAAGCATTGAAAAAAATTTTCTTAGTTTTGATAAGCAAAATTTAGATTACTGAGGATAAGTGCTCAATCGTGTTTTATAACGAGGATTTGTTAATATAGCATTTCAATTTTTTTATTTAAAGCACCATCAAAACCTGAGATATAAACGGACTTTACAGAAATGTACCTAAACAATCGGTCTCGTACTTTCTACGTTGTCGTCACAATATTCGTTCGCTCATTAATAGGGACTCAATTCTTAAACTAATAGAGTCGCCTTTGTTAAATTTTTTATCTTTTATGCAATCTCAAAATCACATGTAAAAGATAATCGTACAATAAATTAGATGTATTTGAAAGAAATTGATGACATATATTTCGATTTATTTTTTAACAGATTACTTACAGTACATAATATTATACATTGCTATTCAACAATAAAAATCTAATTTTTAATGAATCCTAACTTGTTTTATGATACAAACAACTAAAAGCATTTGTATTAATTTACACAATTTAGAAGTTGTCAAGTACTTTAATGTATAATTTCAATCGGAATAATAAAACTAAAATTTTATTATTAACTATAATATCGTGTTATTACTACATTAAGTTATACTCTACAAAAAAAAAGTATCCTGTGATCATGTTCATTCTTTCAAAAAAAAAAAAATAATAATAGAGAATTCACATAATGTTGAGTCTTTCCATCGACGCATTGCTTTAGAACAACACGTGCAAATTCAAAAAATTATGTTATCATCTTATTATATCCCGGTAACAAGATGATCGTTTATTGTACTAATTGTATTTAAAAAATACAGTCGAATTGAGAACCTCCTTCTTTTTAAATTTTGAAGTCGGTTAAAAATGAAACTTTTTCTTTGATCTTTCGTTTGAACGTCATATGATAAATACATAATGGTTCTTCCTTTTTTTTTTTCTTAGGTACTGTAAAATGGTATTGTAAAATATAAGACACAAATATTAATATATTTATACTTTACAGAATACATACTTCTATTTCAACTTTGAACTACATTTCGAAAATAAAAGAATAAGCAACTGTGCATATTCCCTTTTGCGTCTACGTTGTTTCACCATTGATCCGTTTTGACAATTTTTAAATGGTTTCAAAATTTTTAATACAACATATTAAATAAATAACGTTCTTATGTTAAGAATACAATATTTATATAATAGTTTGTTTAAATGAATATTAAATGTGCTATAAATTCCTTTATAGTCCCAGAATTGTTTATTTCTAGACTTGATAATTGCTGCTCGAGAAAAATAAATAGAAAACAAAAAATATACCAATGTTTATGTAACCACAAGGGGGAGGGGTAAGAGCTTTGCTTGCTTTTGTTGACAAGGGGTGGGGGAATGGGGGTAATAAGTAAGTAATATTTAATGGGCCCCTGGTCACGACGATAAAAGTGAAATCAAAATTAAAATCGGTTAAAAAAGTGCTACGCCATCTCCTGCTTGCAAAACGGAGTTTAACATTATTCTATATGCAGCTAGTAGACAATGACGTCACTCGGTCCTAGCGCCATTTCTGTCTAACTAACAATTTAAGAAGTCATTACTCAGGTACTTTTATGGTGATAAAAAAAAACGTTTTTACTACTTACTCGAATAGGAAAGATTTAAATACAATTAAATAAAAACATATATTAAACTAGCCCTAATAATGTTTCGATCTTGACTGAATGTCTTTTATGCAGTATTCTATCCTATGAAAAACGGTAACTCGTTATCATTGATTTATAAAAAAGAGATATATACATCTATAATATCTAATTATTTTTTATACATCTATGCTCGTTGTACATTTACATAATTTATATAAATATTATTTATTTACGCGAAAGAATTAGATATTTAATTAATTCGTGTAAAAAAAATGTATATATTTTATTTATAGTCTGGTTCATGTTAATATAAACATTAAAAAAAAGTAATTTAAAATCAAAATCATTGTGATTGGAAACCCCAACATTTCTGGGAAGCCTAAATTAAGATCCTTTATATTGTAATGGGTAGTATTTGATTCTTTTTTATTTTATTAATATTGGTAACTAATTTTTCGGTTATTATAGTTTTTACATACTTGGTATTACGTATGATAATAACTTTTATAATTTTACCTGAGATCGGGGAAAAGTATAACAAAAATTCAATTTTTACTTTGAATAACTTTTGAACGACTAGATTTATCGACAAATAATAAAGGACATTTTTTGTAGACCGTTCAATTCCCTATAAACATAGGTTTTGGGTATTAAAATCTGTCTATTGGTTTTTAAGCTATAAAATTGTATATCTGGAAAAGTTATTCCTATATTACTTATACGAAAACGGGAAATTCGCAACGTACTACCTCTCAGTTTCGGTTTTACAGATATCTTTCGTTATCTTCCTGAATTTCAGATATTTTGAGAGAAAGTAACGATTTTTTTTGAGTCAGCATATATATATGTAGATATTATATTGTATGCGTAAATAAATATTGTATGTGTAGTATATCTATATAAATAAAAAAATAAAAAATCAATTGCCACAAGTATGGAAGAGCATCACTCGAGAACTACTCGATCGATTTGGTATTTTGTCGTGTTCCAAATTGTCAGGACAAGGTTTAAAAGAATTTCAAAGTATGAAAGAAAAGAACCCTTTGTACCTGTCCGTCTGATTATTTGTCCGGGATATTTTCGGAATGGCTAAATCGATGCGACTTCACGGAAGGTAGAGGAGCTTACCGGGCCACTTTTAGGGTACTTTTAATAACGATATTTTTGGAATTTTGGAATGAAGAATTGGAATGAATCGAAAGTGAAAATCGGAAGCAAATCGGAATCAGGATTAGATTGAGACGAAATTAAGGAGCGGCAACGGATCATGAGCGGAATCGGAATTGAAGACGGGATGAAGAGCAGAATCGAGAACGGGGTCAGGATCAAAATCGAAAGCGAGACCGGAACCGAATTAAGAACGGGACTAAGGTCAAAAACGAATGCGGGATCAAAAATTGTTTTGAGCAATATTGTTTTCGATGTCGGAAAGCATGAATACTATATTCTACTTTGGCTATAAATTTCGAAATACAGATTGCCAATGCGGAAATTTCGTAAACGTGTTCCGTTAATTTCAAAGTAACTCTTACACTGTCGATCAATAATCTACATCCACCACAGAATATTCATATAAACAACCAGGAGCATCACGATGTTATGCATGCACACCTTTGTTAGAGTTTTATAAAAAAAATAAATAACAGCGCTTTGGTTTGCGGATTTCGAAGTTGTCGCAATTGAAATACAAATTAAAGAATATATGAGTGGTGCATAGTAGCTACGTGCTGCATGTTTAAACGTAAAAAGAAATGTTAATACAGCTCTGTTTATCATACTGTACTTCTAAATAAAATAAATAATCAAAAAAATAAAAATCTCAACTGCAAAAAATCAACAGATACCTAAGCAACGCACTAAAAAGACCGAAGCAAGATTGAGAAAACAAACTACTAAAACCTAATAAGCTCTGCTTTGGTTTAACAGGCTACATTAAGCGCTGAAAGTCTAAGTTAAATAAATAATTTACATTATATTTGGTAGCAGGCGTAGCATTCTATAGCCTGTTAAACCAAAGTAGAGTTAAAGAATATATAAAATTAAACTTGGCTCAAACCTTCTAATTCCATTAACTTTAGAGGTTATAAATTACTTAGAAGAAATAGGAACTATGGATACGGTGGTATTGCTATGCTGCGTGGAAGTTAGATTAAGTGTTCTGAAGTTGCCACTGTAAGCACAGACAAAATTCAAACACTTGCAATAAATATTAAAACTAAAGATAGTTCTTTCACAGTTATGCGGCCATATTGCCCTCCTAGAAGTGAATGTTTTCCTATTTCTGTATTAAGATATGTTATTAATTCATTGACGTTTCTTGTTTTGATAATGGGGGATTTTAATGCGCATCATACAGCATTTGGATCAACTACTAATAAACCTAGAGGAATTCAAATATACAACATGCTAGATGAATTAAACAAATGTACATTAAATACTAGCGAACCAACAACTATAAATAGACCAAATCAATTGGCTTCTGCCGTTGATATTGCTGTTTTGTTTCCTAATTTAGCAGCATCAGCAGAATGGTCCGTGTCTTTCGAAGACTCGTTGGGCAACTACCATTTCCCTACATTAGTTAATTTAGCTATAAGAACCGAAATTTATGATAATCGGCAGTGCTCTGAAAGTTTACTTACAAGAAAGCTGACTGGTTTTATTGTCGCAAAAAATCTAGTAACTTTTTTGATGAGTTGTTACCATAGCCTAATGTTCTTTTAATTTATTAAAGATTTTGTGAATTATTATATGAGCTTAGAAAAGAATTTATTCCAATGCACAAAGTTTCAAGTAGTGGTCAAAAAACTCGTAAACCCGTTGCTTGGTGGAACGATGTTTGCTTCACGTATAATCGTAATCGCGTATACTCGTATATCGCGTATAAACGTAATCCTACAATAGAAAATTATATGATATACAAAAAACTGGACGCCTTGAAGAAGCATAGGTACTATCAAAAAGCAGAAAATTATAAGTTGGAAACATTTCTGTTCCAGTTTTGACAGAAATACTTATACTAATGAAGTATGGAAAATTGTTAAAATAATCAATCGTAAAAACTCATCAGCAAGACCCAAAGGTTATAGTTTTGTCGCAGATTCTTTAAATGAACTTGCTTCCGATCAGTCATTGAACGACACTGATCATCTAAATGGAATTTTTGATGATAGTGATAGAAATACGCATTTGAATCTACAATTCTCAGAACAGTAACTTAATATATCATTGAATAGTAAAAAAAAAACACTACTCCAGGCTTAGATGATGTCCCATATATATTAATAAAACGTCTATATAACTCAATCAAAACAATTTTGCTACAATTCTTTAATAACCTTTGGCAATACAATGTAATACCTGATTCTTGAAAAACAATTGCCGTAGTACCTGTTCTAAAACCTGAAAAAGACCCAAATTTAGCCGATTCTTACCAATCTATATCACTTTCTTCAAGTATTGGGAAAAATTTCTAAAATATGATAAAGACTAGGTTAGAAATGTATGTAGATTCTAGGTTAATCATTCCACCAGATCAATTTGGATTTAGAAAAGGCAGAAGTACAACAGATAGTTTATTAATATTTGGAGATGATATACAAGATATATTTTTTAATAATAAACATTTAATCAGCGTGTTTTTAGATATCAGAGGTGCATTTGATAATGTGGTTTTAGTACGTTTGGTAGAGATTTTACATAGTTATTACTAGGTAAAATATGTAAATGGATTTTCAATTTCTTTTATTCCGGCACTGTATATATTAAATTTAAACAGAATGACTATGATCCAAAAGTAGTTTGTAAAGAAGTTAGGCAAGGGGCCACGTAATCTCCACTAATTTATCTTTTATATACAACACAAATACAGTCATTCATTACAGTAAATAATTTAACAACATCACAATAGATTGACCATATTGCGTTGTACACATCTAACAGAATTTTATTACAAGTCCAAAATGTTGTAAATGAAGGCCTAAATAACTTATTTTATTTTACAAAGAAATTCACATAAAAGTTCAACAATGATTTTTAGTAAAAAAAAAAAGCTACAAATCTACTGTAAATATAAAGTTGAAGGAAAAAAGTTCTTAGGTTTAATTTTTGATTTGAAAATGCTTTTTAGTTCACATGTAAATAAAATTGTGAATAGTATAAAAAAAAGTATCAACATAATGAGACATTTGGCAAGCGTAACTTGGGGATTAATCCGAAATTATTTATAAAGCTATTGTTAGAAGTCACTATGATTACGGTCTTATAATTTATGGTAAATGTATAAGTCCGTCTCTATTTCGCAAGTTAGAAGAAATGCGAAAAATAAAGGACTACGAATAATAACCGGTGCAATATGTTCTACACCAACAAACTCGCTAGAAATAGAGGCAGATATATCTCCAATAGGTATCAGACTTAAGTATTTAAGCGAAAAGTTTTATTGTAAGATATTAGGTAACAGCCAGTATTTGTATTCATATAAAGATAACAATTTGTTACAAGGGACACATATTCGTGAAATAAATGATTTATGTAAATATATAGACCATAAGGATCGGTAGAAATTCAGTACATTAGAAATACAAGTAACGGTGCCTTCTATTTGCAAAGAGAATATTAAAAACAATGGATAATTTTTACAATATGTAAATAATGAGAAACGGGATTATAGAAG